>OMLC01041595.1:2211-16517 GCA_900302585.1 Regalecus glesne
GACCGGCAAATGTAAGGGCCAAAGCTGTGCTTCTCTTTCCCCTATAAGCCAGCCTGGAATTTCACAGGCAGAAGCATTTGGTGCCATTTTTGTGTGTAGGCAGCAATCTGAGACTCCAGAATGCAGCTCAGTGGGTAAACTTACAACTGAACCCCCCTCCCATACCCACCAACACCCTTCCTATCAACTTCTCCACCCTCCACCCCCCCATCTGCTTGCCTGGGCTTCTGCTTACATGCACAATTTCACAATTAGTTCAGGACGGCTTGCCCTGGGAGCCTCTCACACCACTATCACTAGGGGAGTATAGTGTCTCTAACACCCTGTGGATTATGTTTGCATCATTTCATTGAACAGATACCGCCATGGAGCACACTGCTGCCCGCTCCCTTGGTAGAATTTTCAATTACTTCTCACATCCAGGATACCTTGTGCTGGGTGCTATCCTTTGGGAGTAGCTCAAGAGAGGGGTTATGGAAGGATTTAGAAACATGAGCTATAAACGAAGGCCTCAGAGCTGTACATCTCTCTCACACACACGGTTTCCTTATGCACCCTCATGACAGCCTTTTGACAGAGCCGCTAGCGGAAGTGTTGCAGCGGTACTCTCCCTCTCCGTCTCTCACATGCTCTCATAATCATTGCCTCCAGTCAGTGCTCCCTTTTCTAACTTTAGTCTAAAACTATGTGTTTGTGAGTATGCGTGTACTGACTAACAAGCGTATACATTCCGTATGCGGTTACTCTTTTTCCTCAGGTGTCCTCCAATATGCCTAAAGTGCAGAGTTTGTACCACTCATCAGCCAGTGTGACTGGAACATGGCTGTGCTACAGCGTGCTGAAAAAAATCCTGGCTATAAATTAGTGAGATTCATTGATATCCTCCTAAGGCCTAAACCCCAGCACCTCCCAGAGATAGAATGAAACTGATCTGTTGACCTTTAGCCACTTTATTTCTCCGTTTTCTTTCATCCTGAGATATCTATTTTCAACTGGCTGAGCAGAGAGGAACATGCGAAAGGTAGACAGAGGCATCAGAGGGTGTGTTGACTGCATGCAGTGTGAGAAGAGTGCCGCAGTGTCTGTGCCTGGAGTTCTGAGAAAGTCCTGCTTATAGCATTCATCTGTTAGGGGCTGTGGTAGCTCAGCAGTAGAGCATGTGCTTCAGGAACTGATGAGCCAGAGGCTGTGGATTCGAAGCCACCACGGGACATCAGGAAGGTCTCATTCCTCCAAGCTACATCTAAGTCCATGTCCACCCCCACAACGTGGGGCATAATCATAACATGTAAAAATGGACCTCTCATGCGTTCATCTGTTAAAGCCTCGTTAATTCTCTGTAAATTAAACAGGCATCAAAACATAATGACATTGGAACAAACCTCATTCAAATATCCTAACAGAAGCTTCATAGTGAGCTCTATTTCTACAGCTTTAGCTTTAAGGAGAGAGTTCTATTTTTATGTGCCACTATTAGGCCCCATGTTGTGGAGGTGGACATGTACTTAGATGGAGCGTGGGGGATTAAGGCTGAATGCCCTTCCCGATACTCCATGTTGGAATCAAACCCGTGATGTCTGGCTCATCATTTCCTGACGCACACGCTCTACCGCTAGGCTACCATGACCCCACCTCCAGCTTTGAGGGGAGAGAGAGGTCCTTTTTGTGTGTGTGTGTGTGGGGGGGGTGGACACCGAAATAAGATAGAGCATGGGGCATTATGACCGGATCCCCTTCCTCACACCCCCACGGTGGGTTCAAACCAGCAACATCTGGCTTGTCAGTCCCCGAAGTGCATGCTCTTCTACTGAGCTACTGCAGTCCACCTTTAGCTTTGAGGGATGAACAAATTATTGACTTCATAAACCAGTTGTTAGCAAAGCAGTTGCTTAGCACCAAGTTTTTTCCTAGAGGCGAGAAACACATGGGCGAGAGTAATTTCCTAAGATACAGGGTGAACTCAATAGTTTCTCTAGTACTGCTTTTGGCTCCTCCTGTTAAATGTAGTCTCCTGCCTTGTACGTATATAGCAGGGATATGAAATCTGTGGTGATGCACAACACCTATTTTGAGGACTGAATTGATCTACAACTAACAACTTTGCTGTGTGTCTAACCCTTAAGAAGTCAGACTCCTTTTTCAGAGAGGCTATTTCTGGGAATCCTAACAAAAAATCCTGCCTCAACCTCACACGTTTAGTGATAAGTAAGCTCACAATATCTATTTTCATGAAATTAACCATTGTTACCTCAAATAATCCCCGGGTCACAGGAAATATCCTCCTGACAACTTGTGAGGCCTGGCTGAGGTCAGATAGGAAAGGCAACCAGCAGAGGGCAAAAGCCACCAACACAGTCAGACTGATCCTCATCAGTAGTAACAAGCTAAAGGGGGAAAAGAAGGAGCCAACATTAGCCTAATCCTGAAAGGGATAGTGAGAAATTCAAATTAAACTATAAAACAATATTGTTGTCCTTTAACATTTTACAAAGGTTATACTACATACTAAAATGTAGGATATTGACATTATAACTGAATAGAATGACAAAAATACAAATTTCAAAGAGAAAGAACAGCTGACACAAGCTTCCATCTTAACTATTTCCAAGTCACTCGATTTTGTGCAAACAGTCAATATTTGTTATCCGCATGTTCCAATTTAAGGATTTGACCCCTGCTGAATGGAATGCAGTGAAAGCCATGCATCAGCTGAATGCTTTTATGTAGGTGGGGGTATGTTGTCAGCTGTAACTGTGAAGCTGCTGGTTAAGTTGCACACACAGGAATAGCTGAGGAGTTTGGCCATGGTGAGAGTGTCATCTGGACATATCTTCCCCTGGCCCTTCTAATCCAGCTCTCCATTTGCTACTAAATGCCCTTGGTACATTGTTACTAGATAAACAGACACTGGACACACCAGTAACATCATCCCATCTGATTACCACAGCGACTCTGTGGCTCTTTATAGGACAAGCACACTCTCACAGATTTATATTACATTTTACTTTTAGAGCATTAAGCTGCCACTCCTACAGAGAGGGACTTGCAGTGCAAACCGTGAGAAGACGTGAACACTGCCAAATAATTATGTCTATAAAGGAGCAGAAAACACCCAGGACTTAGATTAGGCCAGGCTTTCATGGGTTGCCATCAGCTTTGGGTGATTGTTGTGCTGATGACTGTCATCAGAGCTTCATAGAACAATTTTCCATTCGTTGTTTGATTGAGCCAATAAAGAAAAAAAAGAGATTTCTTCTGTCCCCTCTTGAAGCAATTTGAAAGCAGAAACAATGAGAGGTCCATTTCTAAGTCACAAGTAGTCTCCATGTTGTCTGATTACTAGATGACCCGCCCTACCCCTTGAGCCATGCCACCCTCTAAGAGGGAATAGATCATGGTATAGAAAACAAAAACATACCCTTTTCCTGTCAATCCCTGTTTGATACACTTCCCAAGGAGGTAGCAGAAGAAGGGCAAGGCATGGTAGAGCTCCATCTGTTTGTAGTTGAGAGCAAGGGAGAAGGCCAGGGAACCCAGCACGTCCCAGCCCAGACCCAGGCCTAACACACCCCACAGCGCCAAACCCAGGCTCATCCCATTGTACCTGACTGGGTTAAGATGGATATTGGATCAAATGTGCTGTTCATGTAAAATGTTTTTTTTTTCAAATTCTGTTACAGTGAAAAAAATCAAAGGACAGAATTAATCAAAGGAAGTTTGGGTTCCCTGCTGGAACTGCCACCTCCATGACCCAGCTTCGGATTAGCGGTTGAAGATGGATGGATGAGCTAACATACAGAGTAAAAACTCTTTTTGAGATAATTTTATAGATAAACATTGTTTAGGTTAATTTTATGGACACATGCTGCCATTACAACCGGGCCTTAACATTGGGTAGCTAACTCTAGAGCTTCATCCCATTTCTTTATTTTACAACCCTGCCGTTTGTAATGTCTTCCAATTTCAGGATCGATGCCATCAAATTGCCATCTCTAATGATAGGACACCTTTAATAACAGAGGTAAACAGATTGAATTCATCACTCTAATGATATGATCTCAAACCAAATGATAAAACTACAATTGTATACAAAGGATACTGGAAATGCCCATAGTCAATGAGAATGAGGCCCGGGTAGAGCAAAATGCAGAAGAGAACGCAAGCCTGGGCAAGAAGAGAGTTTGCACATTGATTAGTTAATGACAGACATCACAAAGCTGCAATCCAGTTACTGTCCAGTGTGACCTTCTGCAAAGTCATCTTCAAACATGTTGCACCCATTGAACGTTAACATACTTTGCTGTAATAGAGAAATGAAAGATTCAATTTTATACGCGTTGTAAGTCCGGATATCTAAACAAAGATCTCTTTCTATCGTAGAAGAAAAGGGCAACAACATTAGAAAAAAATTCAAATACCGCACAAAAGTCTACATCTTACTTTGATATGACTTGCAATACTGTCAAATAATTATACAGCATTTAGTGCGTCATAGTTCATGGTTTTACAAATGTAATAATAGAGCGCACTGCAAAGTGTTCTAAACCTGACCTTTTGGCAATATAGAAGGAGTCCTTCATTATAAAATGGGAATAAACAGCACAGGGTGGTAGTGTACTTATTTTAGTTTGCCCGTGTCCCAACACAAGAGGAAAACAACATTTGGCATTCTGGATGAAAAGGGCCAACATTTCCGTCTCCTGCAGTAAAATAGAGCACTCTCACCTTTCTTTTGGGGGATCCATCATTCAAGTAATAACTGAATAAAACAACAGCAGGGATGTATATCAACAAATCTGTAACCAAGACTGAGAAAAGAGGTATATCAGTGAATTCATTGTGCTCTATTTTTTTCTTTTCCTTTTGAAAAAACAATGCATTGCTATACTGACGTGCTCGACAGTTCAGATGAATTCATGAAAAAAAGCCAAATCTATGGCATCAGGAAATAAAAAACAGAAACAACATAGGAGTGAATCAACCAAACAGTCAAACTATTGGCATCTCCATCAATCACTTCAAATAAGCACAATGCAAATGCTTTATCAATACTACTTTCAGGATGACATAACCATTCATCATATCATCTTCTTGTTGTTATTATACCTGTGGCTCTCATGAATAACTTGTGCGCAGGGCTTTCATAACCTCGGGATTTGTGAAGCTCCACCCATTCTGGGTTTATTAGGTTGGCTCTGCAAGAATTCAAACACACCAATATCACAACGAATGACGTTTTCTTGTCTCCTTGAAAAACAGATAAGATCATAAGAGACAGCATTTTGAATCATTGCAGCAGGGAGTTTCTGTTAATAGTTTCGTAAAAGGGTATATAAACCTTCCTGTACCATTTAATTTATTTTATGATGTGAGGAGTTATCGAAACAGGTGAGGGCAGAAATATACCACAAAAACTCATGAGGATGGTTTATAATGTTACCGTCACAACGACATACAGTGGGGAACATAAGTATTTCATCCCTGTTGATTTTGTGAGTTTGCCCCCTTATGAAGAAATGGACGGTCTATACATTTCATGGTAGGTTCATCTTAACAGTGAGAGACAGAATATCTAAAAAAAATCCAAGAAAATCCCAATATGTTAATTTTAAACATGCATTTGTGTTTGATTGAGGAAAATAAGTATTTCACCCCCTACAAACCAGCAAGAATTCTGGCTCCCACAGACCGGTTATGTGACTGGGAGGCACACGGGGTGGTCCTTTTAATTAATTAGGACTCCTAATTAAATATTTGTTACTTATATGAAAGACATCTGTCCGCACAATCAATCAATTCATCAGATTCCAACCTCTACAATATGGGCAAGATCATAGAATTCTCAGAGGACATCAGGGACAAAATTGTAGCCCTGCACAAGACTGGAAACACCAATTGACCATCAATCTCCTTCCGTCTGGGGCTCCATACAAGATCTCATTTCGCGGATTGAACCTGATCATGAGAAAGGTGAGCGAACAGCCCAGAACTACAAGGAAGGAGCTTGTTGATGATCTCAAGCCAGCTAGGACCACAGTCCCCATGATGAACATTGGTAACACACTACGCCGGAATGGATTGAAATCCTGTAGTGCCCACAAGGACCCTCTGCTCAATAAGGCACATGTCCAGGCCTGTCTGATGTTTGCCAATGAGCACCTAAGAGGAGGCTTGGGAGAAAGTGCTGTGGTCAGATCAGACTAAAATCAAGATCTTTGGCATCAACTTGACTTGCTGTGTTTCGAGGCAAAAAAAGGTGACTTGGATCCCAAGAACACCATCTCCACCATCAATCATAGCAGTGGAAACATTATGTTTTGGGACTGTTTCTTTGCTAACAGGACAGGACGACTCTACTGAACCAAGAGGAGGATGAATGGGGCCATGTACGGGGAAATCTTGGGTGAGTAGCTCCTTCCCTCAGCCAGGACACTGAAAACGGGTCATACATGGGTGTTCCAGCATGACAAAAACCAAAAACATATGGCTAAAGCAACAAAGGAGTGGCTCAAGAAGAAGCTCATTGAGGTCATGGAGTGGCCTAGCCAGTCTCCTTAATCCTTAAGAATCTGTGGCGGGAGCTGAAGCCTTGAGTTGCCAAGTGACAACCTACAAACCTTAAGGATTTGGAGAGGATCTACAAAGAGGAGTGGACCAAAATCCCTCCTGGGATCTGCACAAACTCAGTAGTCAACTACAAGAAACATTTGACCACTGTGCTCGCCAACAAGGGTTTCTCCACCAAGTACCGAGTCATACTAGGGGGTGAAATACCCATTTTCCTCAATAAAACACAAACAAATGTTTAAAATTCATATACAGCAATTTTCTGGGATTTTTAAAATTGTTCTGTCTCTCACTGTTAAGATGAACCCATCATAAAAAGTATAGACCATTCATTCATTTGTAAAGGGGCAAAGTCACAAAATCAGCAGGGGTCAAAATACTTATTTTCTCTACTGTAGCAGAGATACCAGTAAATCAAGCCAATGAAGCACCAATGATCTTAATTCTAAGATGTGTTTTGACAGTGGTGCAATATGAGCTTGAAGAATAACCGCATACTTAAAGTTAAAGTTAAAGTAAAAATTTAAATATATGAATTTATTGCAATGAAATTGATGATATCAAATTTCTGTGCAAATAAAATATCCACATTTCCTGTAATAAAGCTACCAACATTGCACCTCTTGCTGGTTGTAATCTGCCATCGGTGTGCATCGTTGTGATCCAACCAACCATTCCCCGTTTCTTGTCTGTTTATAGTAGCCCAGACTATCCCCCAAATGTCTCATCTCTTAGATGAGATGAGAGAGGATAAATGGGACGAGTATGGGGAAGAACAGAACTGACACTGGCTGTTGATGTTACTTTTCAAATTGTGAGCACACTACCAAAGACAACGCAGACCTGTGACTCAAGCTGTGACTAATAAAAATTTTGAATTGCTAAGAATGACAAAGAGAGTACTGTAGTTTTCATGCCTTGCAAACCAAAAAAATGCACCCCTGCTTCTGGGACTCCTTATCTCTGCAGTATGAATTTCTCTTGCCACACTGCTGATGAGTGTTGACAAATGGTGCTCAAAGATCATACATTCTTTTGCAGCTACATGCAAAAAGGCAATCAATAAATGTATTATTTCATAGTCACAATATTAGCCCTTCAAATCATTTGGTTGTCAGAGGTAAGTAAATGTCTATAATCTGATTTCATTTTTTTTGACATGACTCACAACATTAAGGGTTTGTGCCGATTCAGACAACTATTTTAGCAGACAACCAATGGAACCAGTGGACTAATGCGTAAACTGCTGTGATATCACATAATTTGGATAGGGCTCTTAAGCACTCCTGTTGTTCTCTCCCCGGTCTTTCTTTTCACTCATTATTTAACATTAATCTGTTAAAATGAAGAAATCATAAGAGGACCAATAGCTCAAGAAAACTTACATATAAGCACAGAGCAGACTATGGTATGCTGTAAGAGGAGGGTAGTCGAGACCCCAGTAGTTCAAGTCATTGTCAGTAGTGTTGAAGTACCTAGAGCCAAGCAAATGACATAAGCATTCAGTTTTTCTTTATAACACAAAGTTAAACATAAGCATGCAGTTTTCAAAGAGAGAAACATTCTGGAGCCAAGAAAGTGGTTTTTTTGCAGCATTAGAGGGAAACACTGTTGCACATACTAACCAATATTTGATACATGGCATAGTTCATACACCTGTAACACAAAGATAGCTGTTCAATATTTCAGGTATACATATATAAAAGATAGCTGGAGACTCGGTCTTTAATCCCCAAAACATTGCATGGACCTCATTTTTGGTTCATGACACCATTTTTCTAAAGCTTTCTTACCACCTCAATGGCACTTTAGGGACACTGTGCAGAACTTACTGTCAGCTCCTCAGGCATAAACAGAACCTGCCAAACTATTTAAGACATCCCTAGACTAAACACATAGCTAAATTTCTAAAATCAATAAATTTAAGCAATTCAGGTACTATTTTTAACCTTTGCTAGTGGTTGCACATGTTCAGTGTTACCACTCCTACTGCAACATCACCTGCAGCATCAAGGCTCTAACAAAGAATGCTAGGAACCTTAGAATGGAGTGTGGGCTTCTTTTTTCCCTGAGGTGTCCCCAAAATATATCTCCAATTACATAGATGTTGAATGAGGCTAGATTTGGTCAAATCTGGGATCAAATTCTCAAAATGTGTTTACTTCACTTGATTAAAATTTCATGGAGCCTTGAACTCACCATTCCTGAACTGGGATGTTGTATGTGACTTCTTGCCAGTGCCTTTGGGCTTCATAGTCGCCGAACATGGGGGGTTTCCCTGCACCTACAGAGGGAATTCAGCAATACACTTATCACAAAAAGTGAATCGGTTCAACTGGATAAGAAGCTTATTCATAAACGTGTCGTCACTCAAACAGGTGATATCTTCAATCTGAGCTGACTGAAAGCAGTCAGTCACATTCTTTGACGAGCAGTTAAGCTTACTTTAATTAGAAAATCCACATCGTGACGATTCATTGACTTACACGTAGGTTGACCATACATAATCGTTAACAAAACCACCAGCGTCTTTTTTTGTTGGGGGGGGTTAATAGAGATGCAATGAGTTGACAGGATAGCCACAACATCCTTACCCGAGTATGAATTTAGCGAAATACTCCATCTCACAGTTATACCAATCAACACAAAAATTGGGAACAAAACCGAAGTTTCCATGCCCGAAAGAAATAAAAATATGCTTTTATCGATTAAATAAGGAACAGATTACGTTCACTCCGTAAATGTTCACTAGTAATGTTTTGGAGTCTGCCCTGTGCTTCCGGTATACGTCAACAACAGACTACGAAACGTGCTCTGATTGGACACTGGGCGGTGACGTACAGCGGGCGCACATGGGGAACTTGTATAAGACCTTGATGAAATGAGAGTCCAAATACCCACAGAGAAGGAAGTGAAGTCTGCACATCTGTAAAACTAGAGCGTAATTTACATTAGTCGAAGTATTAAAGAATGAGATAAATTCCGTAGAGAATAAAAATTAATGGAAAATTTGGTTAAAGAAGTCTCAATGCTAGAGATGGACAGTTAGAAGTCAATCATCATGCATGTTAAGTTCATAATACCACTCCTTGTTTATCCTCACACCTTTGAGTTTTTCGACCTTTAAATCCAATGGGAACGTTTGGAGATTAGTTCTCCACAATTATTTCCACGTTCTCTTTTCGTCATTGATCAGGAAAGACTATGAATTATATCATCATCATCATCATCATCATCATCAACACTCATTTTATTGTTTGGTTTTTGGCAATATGATTGGAGGTGCTTCCAACAGAATTGGGACTCAGATTCTAGAGGTCTGTCAGTGTAATTTAAGCTGTTGTATGCTGAGTAAAAGAACAAAAACAAAATTCAATCCCGAGTTTTTTAGTAGCTGATGTTTTTATTTAATCTTGAGACTTTTAATCTTGATTTGCCCTTTTTTTCAGAAGTGACTCATCTCTTTCTCAAACTCACAAGCTTTATTCTTCCACATATGGCTGCCAGGGTGATGATGCAAAACACTATGCACCACATCCTTTTCCTGACACAGTACTGCCATATCATAAAATTTCAGCCCGAAAAAGCAACGTGGACACTTCTCCATCCTGTAGACCCACCACCTACAGGAAGAACCAGTGGGGTCGGGTGCACTGCCAGACAGGTAGCAGTGAAGGCAAAGGGTCTCAGCGGACCAGACCTTAGCAACAGAGGCTGGCTTTGGGGATGTGGAATGTCACCTCCCTTAGCAATACACAGTGGGAAAAGGAAATGTTTTAACATGTCCATCTTCAGGGTTGTGGCTTTATCATATCTACAGTATACACGGGGATGCACACTGTAGCTTTTGAATCGTCTACTGAGGCTGATTGACTTCTTGACTGATGGTCAGGGTCTTAATTGAAATTTCCGTGTAGAAGTGGTAAATGTTGAGTATTTTCCACTTTTCCTCACTGAGTCAGTCGTACGTTGACATGAGATTAAGATCAGTTTATGGACCACATAAGGAAAACCATTTCTTTCTTGCTTTAAGGAATATAGAATTACAGTATAGATTTTAAGTTCAATAAGAACTGCCAGAGGCTCAGAAGTCTCAAAGCGGTTACAGTTTGTTACATTGTTTTCAAAATCCAAGATTCAAGATTACTTTATTTTTCCCTGGGGAAATTTGTCCTGGACATGAATACATATAAATACATATAATGCAGTGCACCAGAGTGTATGGCACAGACAAGTGCAGACATCAAGTGCATTCAAACACATGCAACACAACCCAGTCTACCTGATGGGAGCACTTTGTATTCTGAACACAGGACACAAGAGTTTTGAAGTCTCTTTGAGGTTTGCTCCAAGATGGTTCACATTAGTATTTTCTCTTGCAACATTTTCTACGACTGTCTTTTGGCTGATTTCCAACATGACAGATACAACGCTCAGATGTCTCGTATAATGTGGATCAAATGTTTCAAACAATTTATATTTTGCAAAAAGGGAAATATAAAATTACTTTAGGAACATTGATGGTTCCTCTCTCTGCAGCCTTGTATATGAGACCCACTACTGTGTGATTGCTGCAACACAACCCAAACCCAGGCTCCAATAGGGGAGTCTTGGCTCTGGTGTCATTGGTTCGATCCCCGGTTCCTTCAGAAAGGATGCTGGAGTGTTCTTGAGCAAGACACTGAACCCCTAACTGCTTCCCCCGTGCTGCAGCTGCTTAATGCTCCCATTCAATAGATGAGTTAAATGCAGAGGACACATGTCATTATAGAGAAGCATCATTCATTTGTCACTGTACATACATACAACAAAGTGTGTTCTCTACATTCAACCCATCCTATTTTAGAGGAGCAGTGAGCAGCTGCAGCAACCTGGGGAGCAACTCCAGTTCTTTTTCCTACTGCCTTGCTCAGGGGCACAGGCAGGAGTAGTAACTCTAACATACATGGATTTTAGGTTCTGGAAGGAAACCGGAGCACTCAGGGGAAACCCACACAGATAAACGGAGAACATGCAAACACCACACAGAAAGGACCTGGAACAGGATTCACACCCAGGGCCTTTTTGCTGTAGGGTAACAGTGCCAACTGCTGCACCACCGTGCTGCCCATTGGTACTGTGAGACGACAATGACCAAGTGAAGTGGCTTTCCTTTCTTATCATCCATCCATCCATCATCCATCCATCCATCCATCCATCATCAGCTGTTTATCCTAGGTCGGGTTGTGGGAGTCATGCTGGAGCCTATCTTAGCGCTTATCAGGCAAAAGGTGAGGAAACACCCTGAACAGGTCAGCGCTCCCTCTCAGGGGTTGAGCACTTAGGGGTTCAGTATTTTGCTCAAGGACACCTTGACATGCTTTCTGCAAAGACTGGGGATCAAACTACCAGTCCTCTGATTACTAGATAACTACCCTACCTCCTGAGTTAAGCTGCCCTGCTTTCCTTTCAATAGTTGCAAATATCAACTCAAGTCTCGCTGACTTACACGATTCAAAACAGCACGTACCTTCTTTGTTTTACACGTTATGCTCTAGGAAAATATTCCAGGCGTGCACGTTTTCCCATGCATGCATTTTGAGAAATAAGCTTTGCATGGATGTCATAAATGGTGCATGGCATGCAACTGCCTAGTCTGCTGTAATTCTTTTTATATAGATCTGTGGTAGCAACACCCTCCACATCCCCTTCCTTAAATCCAAGGCCGGACGCAGCCTCTCCTCTGTGACCCCTACCTCTGCTGTTACCGACCGTCTTTGTTCCCAAGGTGTCGGGAGTTGTTGGCAGAGACATTCCTTGTGGTTCTGGCATCAATTATGTATAAATAATAATAACCTTGGACAACTGCTGATTTGCAATGGCACTTTCATTATAATGCGAGCGGCCTATAACTCACTGGTGCCCATTAGTTATTAATGCCCAGGCACGCCAGCTTTACTTTGTCATTTATTGCTTCATCTCTGTGCCTTTTTAAATATTCAGCCACTGCTGTACCTACATTTACCGTCTGTGATCAGCACCGGGAGAGAGCGGGCCCGGGCTGTAGCTTGTGCTTGAGGATGACCTAGTTATAATGGAGTCTTGGGCCTTGCTCCTCAATTCAATGCCACTGCAGTCTATCATAGCCACACACAGTTGAAACCTGTCCTTTGATTTGCTCCGTCGGATGAGAGCTAGTTTTGGTACCATGAGACGTTAGTCACTTTGAGGAGTGAACGGCTATCAGACACAGAGGTGGATGCTTCCACACAGTCACCGACCGAGTGTGAATAGGTCTCAAGAGGCTTATCTATTGGTGGGATAGCATGTGAATGCCACCTGCGTTGTGGTGCTGTGGAGAAGATGGAGAAGAGGTTTTGGTCAGGGGTTAATACGCTGTGCATGCTCGAGAGCCACCAAGCAGCTGGGGCTTGGAAGAGATGTTGATTAAGCTAACTGTCGGTTGTCTTAATGGAAATATCCTCCACACCCTCCGGTGTGTGAGTTGGGATTATGTACTTAGCTTGGGATGCAGATGACCAATCGAAGAACAACCAGAGAACACACACACACACACACACACACACACACACACACACACACACACACACACGTCTCATACTGGAGTGTGATGTCTTAGGAAATGGATTTGACTCTGGTATCAGCAGACTGGTTTAGTGTGACATGATAAATCCTCCTGGTTGGCAGATTTTGTCCCCACAGCTACACAGTGACGCAGACCTTCTGAAAGCAACATGGGCTCTATCGCTTGTGGAGTCTAACAACGGCTTATTTCAGGTGATGTTACAGATAATGTGGTATCATTTGTGCTGCGGCACAATGATACAGAAGAACCAGCAAGGGTGAGAGCTGCTCTCTACCTTTTACTGTCCACAACCAGTCATCTCCACATCCATCCATCCATCCATCATCAGCCTCTTATCCAGAGTCAGGTCATGGAGGTCTCAGCTCCATCAGGGACCCCCGACCTCCTCCTCCTGGCCACACCCACCAGCTCTGACTGGGGGTCCTGAGGTGGTCCCAGGGTGGAGATATAATCCCTCCACCTGGTCCTCAGTCTACCCCGTGGCCTCCTCCCAGCTGGACGTGTCTGGAACACCTCACTAGGGAGGAGACCAGGTGACCTCCTGACTAGATGCTGAACCTCCTCCACTGGCTCCTCTCTAGGTAGAGGAGCAGAGGCTCTACTCTGAGACCCTCATGATGACTGAACCTCCTCCACTGGCTCCTCTCTAGGTAGAGGAGCAGAGGCTCTACTCTGAGACCCTCATGATGACTGAACCTCCTCCACTGGCTCCTCTCTAGGTAGAGGAGCAGAGGCTCTACTCTGAGACCCTCATGATGACTGAACCTCTCCCCCTGTCTCTGAGGAGACACCAGACACCCTCCTGAGGGAGCAGCCTTGAGTCTGTAATGAAGTGTGTCGAGTTCAGCAGAGTGTTCTTTGCACCGTGTCTAGCCTGCTCGGTTTATGAGGAGGTTCTCGTTTAGACAGAACCTCATGTGAGCACCAATCCCAGAGCTGTGAGCAGGAAGCTGCCTTTGGCTGAGGGCACTTCAGACAACAGTAAAACCAGGATGGAGACAAGCAGGGGGTGTGTGTGTGAGTGTGTGTCTTCACTCTTTACATGTCACCCTGTGTGTGACTGTGAACACACTCAGCAGTTAGGGGGCAGAGGTCAGCTTGGCTTACACTGGAGAAAGACATCCAGGGGGATCTGTGTGTGTGTGTGTGTGTG
>OMLC01041602.1:0-10701 GCA_900302585.1 Regalecus glesne
GGACACCCACTCTGAACACACACACACACACACACACACACACACACACACACACACACACACACACACACACACACACACACACACACACAGAGTAAGACAGGACTGGCACAATAATGATGATTTGTAACCAACTCTCACCATGGGAGTGCTCCAGGACAGGTGACAAGGAGCAGCCCTGGTGGAGGACAACCCCCACCAGGCAGGAGTCTGACTCACTACCTAGAACCCAGACACAGCTCTCACTGTGGGCCTACAGAGACTGGATGGTCCTGAGTAGTGACCCCTCACCCCAGACTCCCACAGCACCTCCCACTAGATCTCCTGGGGGACCTGGTCATCAGCCTTCTCCAGATCTACAGAACACATGTAGACTGGATGGACATACTCCCAGATCCCCTCCAGGATCCTTGTGAGTGTAAAGAGCTGGTCTATCCTTACCCCCCAGGGAGGTGACATTTCACATCCCTAATGCCAGCCTCTTTGCTTGGGTCTGGTCTTTTAAGACCCTCTTCCTTTACTGCTACCTGTCTGGCAGTGCACCTGACCCCACTGGTTCTTCCTGTAGGTGGTGGTCCACAGGATAGAGAAGTTTCCACATTGTTTTTTTTGGCTCCATGGTAAACTCAGTCACAAAGTGCTGACAGACCCTCCTTCTGGGCCTGGCTACAGATGAGGGCCCCGGGCTTCCTCTGGGCCGGGTTGCGTCTCTTCTCTCCTTATGTTTCATGGGGTCTTCTTGAACCATTCTTAGTCTGGTCTCTCACCTGAGACCAGTCTGCCATGGGAGACCCTACTAGGAGCACAAGGCTCCAGACAACACAGCTCTCAGGTTCATAGAGACACTCAAACCTCTCCACTGCCATCAGGTGATGGTTCCTTGGTTCTATGATTATTTCTTTGGGAAAAAATATTCCTAATATAGGGAATTCTTTTCCTCGTAGAGAAGAACATTTAATCAGGGCAAATACTCTTTCCCTTCGAGGAATATTTAATTTAGTTTAGAGAATATCCCCTGTGTTCTACCTGCTGGTCTGAAGAAGCTTTTCCCTGTTGTTCCAGGTCTCTCCTACAAGGGGCAGAGCTATCCTTGGCCTCAGGGCGACGCTATGGTCTAATTGGTCGGAATGGGCTGGGTAAGACCACCCTGTTGAAGATGTTGGCCAGTCGTAGCTTGCGTGTCCCCACCCACATCTCCATCCTGCATGTGGAGCAGGAGGTTGCCGGAGACGACACGTCGGCCCTTCAGAGTGTTTTGGAGAGCGACACAATGAGGGAAGGACTCCTGAATGAAGAACGGCAACTAAACGCACGCATCGCCAATGGAACGTGAGTTGGAAACTCCCACTTGTAAATTGTCTCCCTCTTGTCACACTTCTATCATCCATCATTATTCTATATCTTTCTATACCTTCTATATCATCCATCATCATTCTATACATGTATACATTTATCATAGAAAAAGTTTCTCAACACACATGTGCAACAGCACGGTCTGGTCACCGGGTTCGGCTATTTAAACAAACAAACATCCATTATAACAAATCCAACTGAGGATTATATTTGCCAACCAGTGCTCTGCTCAGGTTTACCATAACTGTCTGAAGGTTCCAGAAAGCCTGGACCAGGTATAGTATATGAAGGGTCGACGGAGATGTGTTATTTGACCTTTGGCCCTGCACAGGCCAAAAGGTCCAGCCTTAGCCCAACAATGTCTGTAATGTTTCAACCCTGAGCCACAACCGAGACCTATATTAATGTCCCTTTAAGCTCTCTCTGGTACACACAAACGTACACGGCATGGTCAACTGTCACCTATAATGCACATGGACATATATATGTATAAGATATCTAATATGAGTAATAAAACAATATTTCAAATGGTGAACTGCGTGTGTTCTGTGCATATATGCGCACAATGAAAGGAAAGATGTCAAATGAGCCCAATTCCAACCCAGCCCTGATGTATAAAAATAAATAAACTCAGCATGTCCAGACCCTTCAGAACTCAACAATCTTGCAGACTTATCCTTTGACCTCTGGTTTCTGTCATTGCAGTGCAGAAGGCTTGGAGAGCATCCGGCTGTCTGAGATCTACACCAAGCTGGATGAGATTGAGGCAGACAAGGCTCCTGCCAGGTAAACATCTTGGGTCATGGTGACCGAGACTGAACACATGTTTTGTTTCAGCTATTGCGCTTTTGATTTTTGTTTTCTAGAATGTTATTCCCTTTCCCCCACCTGAACTCCCTGAATGACCTACTGCTGGGTCAGTCTCTCTGATCCCCTCCAGAACATCAACAGGAAGGAGGAAGTGGTAGCATGTGTCTCCTCCAAGTCACATGACCACTAGCCCTCACTAGTCCACACATCATGGTCTGGTGGGGAAAGCACAGTGCTTGGCCGTCAGAGGAGAATGAAGCAGAGTACTTTCCCTTCACTTAACCAAGAGGCCTGGACCACCCAGAGGGGGACACTAGTGAACCCAGAATACTTTATCCAACCTAACCCCTATACCCATGTGAGGCTTAGTGCCATGGTTGGATCCTAAACCTCGCCTTACGCCACTAGAGGAAATATGCAACTATGATTATAAAAAAGATTGAATTGAAATGTCATTGATAGCAGCCCAATAGAGAAATACAAATATAAATGTCATTTTATTATTTGTTTTCACTGTTCATGATGAACAGCCTCACCTGCCTCCCCTTGACCGCATATCCCTGCCCCCTAATCTACGACGGTGACGCCGCGACTGCACAACATCATGATTGGTCAGCTGAGATAATGGTCACTTTGAGCAACACTCACATGATGTCATGGTAACAACACCAAACACGGCCATATCGGATACACCCTCTCCCCATTCCACTTGGTTCGTTTGTTGAGAACTCAACACATCCTTCAGATCACAGCAGGGGAGATTTGGTGTTGCATGACGTCCAGTGCGGTCTATCCTAAATAGTCGTGACGCCCGCAATAGAGGAAATCTTTTGTTGGTCACCGTTTCCGTTTCACTCACTCATAGACCCCAAGTCAGGGTTTCTCAGCCGTTGGTTCAATAAGAGACTGCGTTGATAACTTCACACTGCTGTTCAACGTGGAACCAAGAGACGACTGTTGGATACCAATTAGCAGTTACGGACTTTACTGGGATGTCACTGGAGGCAAAATAGAATACGAACGACTGAAAGGGCTAACCCCTGTCAGCGGAGATGTGGCTGTACACCGTCAATATGCGCCCGGCTGCATGAGCTACAGGTACCGACACACAGATACACGAGTGACCGTGACATGTGTGGGGAGAGAGACGGACTGAGACCGGGGTTTGTGTGGGGAGAAAGAAAGACTGAGACCTGCTCCGTGGTATGAAGCATCGCGTCGACGTTTCTGCGTTCACCGTCCTCAGCAAGCCGTCGTCTCACTGACTCTGCAGTGGGCCAGAGAGACACCTGTGTTCCCCCTGTAGGTGTTTGGAGCTGGTCAGTATCCCTACCGGTCAAGACCACTGAATATGGCGATGGTAAGGGGGTCAGTGGTCACCGTTGAAGACAAGCCAATCAGTGCTTTATTGTCATCACTATTATTCACACTTAGATTTGCTTTTTGATTGTTTCTCCATATGATGAGAAACACGCGTGTTAAATGTCTGAGATGCTCACTTCAAACTGGTGTTCTTTTCTTAAAATTTGCCCTAACGACTATCATTCGCCCTCCTGCTGTAGAAGAGCTGGCCTGCTGGTAACCAGTGTGTAGCCAAGGGGGACCACAGTAAGCCAAAATCTGGTGAGCTGGCCTACCGAAAAGGAGATATCCTCACCATTCTGGAAACAGGCACGGTACTGTCACTCCCGTAATAATCTGAAGAAGAATGAACTTATTGTGTGTGTGTGTGTGTGTGTATGTGTGTGTGTGTGTGTGTGTGTGTGTGTGTGTGTGTGTGTGTGTGTGTGTGTGTGTGTGTGTGTGTGTGTGATGAGCTCCATTGGCAACACTTTAAACTATAGGCTGTTGCTGTTGTAGAAATATACCTAATTAATGACATGTTAGTAAAACTAATGACATTGTGATAATGACTGATAATGACTTTTTAACATGTAAAAGCCAGTCTCTAGTTTATTTTATATTAAAAAATGGATTCCCTTATCAGTCCCACAAGGGGAAATTTGGATTTTTTCTGCATTTGACCCATTCTAATGTATAGGAGCAGTGAGCTGCCAGCATGGGCAGGATTTAGGGGTTCGGTGTCTTGCTCAAGGACACCCCGAAATGCTTTGTGCAGGACCAGGGATTGAACCTCTAACCTTCAGATCTCTAGAGGACCATTCTACCCACTGAGCTATGCTGCCTATTGGGGTAGCATGGCCCAGCAGGTATAATTGGGTAATTATAATGTTATGTTATAATAATTCAAAAATCATTTGCAGCAAGCACACATGTTTTTAATAATTTTTTCCTCGTACATAGCAAAGCGATTTGTCTATGTACTGTTTATAAGGGGGGGGTACTGTTCAGACTGAAGAAGTCACCTGGTTGAGTGACGAAACGTATCTGAATAAACTTCTTATCCAGTTGAACCGATTCACCTCTTTTTGTGATTTCCATACCTAGATTATTGAGTATGCATCAAGGCAATTTCATAGGGGGGACATACGTAGCTCAGTGGGAAGAGTGGTCATCTGGCATTCGGAAGGTTACGAGTTCAATCCCCGGTCCTGCAGACAGCATGTCGAGGTGTTCTCGAGCAAGACACTGAACCCCTAAATGCTCTCTGAGGACAACATGGTGGCAGCTCACTGCTCCTATACAATAGGATGGGTTAAAATGAAGAGAACAAATTCCACTAGCCTGTGTGATGTCGTAATAAAACTGGAAGAAAAGATGCTTAACTTGAATGTAGATGGCAAGACACTCAATGACTAGAAAACCCCATCTGATTTAAAAGAGGTCTGTTTCACCAGATTCCTCTGTAACCTGCTGAATAAACTTTACCACCACTGTGCAATGTACAACCACACTTTGACCTTCACGTTTTAGGGTAAAGGCTATTACAAGGCAAGACACAACACCACAAAAGAAGAAGGACTAATAACCGCAAGCAACATACGAGAGAGAAAGGCCATCCGTGTTGACCCCAGTCTCAGCCTCATGCCGTATGTATTCTCAGGTGGATTGTTTTTCATGTAAATTCTCTGCTAGCTGGCAGTAAAGCTAAATGAGATTCTGCTTTTTACCAGTAACACAGTATGTACGTACTCTTATAAACACATTGCCCCTTACTACTCCTATGGATCACTCACTCATTTGCATGCACAGCTATATACAGAGACAGTAATTTATCTTTTTGCTGCAGTCAGACTAAAGCACAATATCTCAGTTGATTTAGTGACAGATGACATTGAAAGCAAGTCCCATGACCAAACTGTGAACATATGTTAAATGTCCTTTTTGTTTGAATAATTCCTACTTCCTTTTTTTGCTTTGTCCCATGAACAATGTTAACAAACAAATATGGGAGAAGTTTCAGTTGTTCCTGTTTTCTAAAATGATAAATCACCTATTTTAATTATAGCGTAGTTATAAATGATATGAAGACTATAAATGATAGATGTGGAAATACCGAGGTTATAGTATTTAAACGGCATCAGTTAAATAATGTTATGCCAAAATGATATCTATACACACACACACACCCACATACACACACATTAAGATGTGTACATAAATCTATTTTTGTTGTCTGTCAGCTGGTTCCATGGGAAGATCTCCGGCCCAGAGGCAGTGCGTAAGCTGAGGCCAGTGGAAGATGGTCTGTTCCTAGTCCGAGAGTCAATTCGCCACCCTGGTGACTATGTCTTATGTGTCAGCGTCTCTGGAGAGGTCATCCACTACTGGGTGATGTATCAAGACAACAAGCTGACCATTGACAAAAAAAAGTTCTTCTACAACCTTATCGACATGATCGAGGTGAGAGGCTGGAGACTTTGTTGCCTGTTAACTTGACTGTCACAAACAACTGATAACACACTGTAATCAAAAAACACATATACTCCTATTCAATGTGATTTATATTTTTATTTCATGTATAATTTATTAAGGAGAGGCATTGCTCAGGAGGTAGGGTGTTCGTTTAATAATTGGAAGATTAGTGGTTTGATTTCTGGCCCCTGCAGTAAGCATGTCCAAATGTCCTTGAATAAGACAATGAACCACTAAATACTCAAGTCCTGAGATGTCCGGGGTGTTTCTCCACCTTTTGCCCAATTAGCATTGGGATGGGCTCCAGCATTGCTCTGCAAACCAATTTTGGACAAGCAGTTGATGGTGGATAGATGGATGGATGGTATACTTGTTTAATCCCCGTGGGGTAATTCATCCTCAGAATATAACCCTTTCTTGCTATGTTGCTTGGAGCAGTGCAGCACCTGGGGACCAACTCCAGGTCTTCTTTACATTTCATTGGTCGGGGCCACAAACAGCAGTATTAACCCTGACATGTAAATCATTTTGATGGTGGGAGGAACCCGGAGCACTCAGAGGACATCCACATAGACACAAGGACAACATGCAAACTCCACACAGAAAGGGCCTGGGACAGCCTGGGATTTGAATACAGGACCTTTTTGCTGTAAGGCAGTAGTGCTAACCACTAGGCCTCTGGGCTTTACATGGTCCAGATGATGCTGCAGCAAATGACTGTACTGACATAGAGTTTAGATCTATTTGGTAAACTGACCTGCCCTCCAATCATCTAAGGCAGAGCCCAAGTTGTTTTGTTGTTGCTGCTGCTGACTGGATTATATCAGTGTGCAGAAGAAAAATGTTCTCTAAAACCTGTCACTGAAATCTGTGGATTTTATGGTGAGACAAATAAGAGCAGGAACCAGAAGGTTGCCTTTGTGTATTCATAAACTGGTCCTATTTCTGTCTGTGGGGGGTGTACCATAAGAATATGTCAAAGAAACTAAGACCATCTTCCTATTTCGCATGCATTTGGGAGTGCTTTAACCTCGAGAGTCCTGTTTCTTCACAACACTTCACAAGTTTAGCTTTGACGGTTCGCACTTACATTCTGTTTGGCTGAAGGAGAAAAATACAAAACTTCGACCCACTTGCTGAACATATCCACAATGACCAGATGGTATCTTTTGCTTTGACTTGGTGTCAACTCAATGAAATCCATCATTAAATATCACATGGCTTGCCTGGAGTAGGATGAAAGAAAGAAAGAAAGGAAAGGAAAGGATTTCCTTATCAGTCCCGCAAGGGGAAATTTGGATTTCTCTGCATTTTTGACCCAACTATTGTATAGGAGCAGTGAGCTGCCAACATATGGCGCTCAGGAAGCAGTTAGGGGTTAAGTGTCTTGCTCAAGGACACCTCGACATGCTGTATGCAGGACCGGGGATCAAACCTGCAACCTTCCGATTGCCAGACAACCGCTCTACCCACTGAGCTATGCCGCCCCTATGGCCTGCCAATGGGACTTTAATATTTCCCCTTGGATTGTGTTGGGCACAAATATTTAATCTTATGAAATGTGTCTGAATAGACTGAGAAACCACAAGTGTACTATGCTATATTAATAGCAGTACACATCCTGTGGTTGCTTGTGTGATCTCTCCTGTGAGCCCCTTTAGCATCACAGTGGAAGAGGGTGCCTGACAAGTATGGTTCATGGTGTCAGCGCCTAACCGCACTCAGTCAGTATGTGTAGCACCAGATTCAGACCAGAGTGTGTGTTCTTGTATAATTGATAATGGTTGTACTGTGAATATAGCTTGACGAGAGTATCGGGAGTCAACAGAGAAGGAAAAAACAAAACAAAAAGAAACATTAGGAATGTTATCAGAAGATGATGTTACACCCGGTGCTGCATTCTCTGTAGAAACCTGGTCAGATGAATTAGGAAGAGCTTCACACCTCATCATGGAGATTTGGGCGACAAAAGGATGTAGAAAAGCAGAGGCACTGACAAACAGTTCAAATGGGTGTCAGGTATGGCTGATCCATGAGATCAGGGCTTTTGGGGCGCAGACGTCCTCCAAGACCTGTGCACAGTTTTGTGATGTACCGTCTGCCACTGCTGCGAGAAGAGATTCAGAACTGTACATCATTTGATGGTGATATCAGGCCCACCTTAAAGAGTGATGCGATACCGTAACCAGCATTGCAGAGAGAGACATGAAGTCTTTTGTGTGTGAAAAATGTGAGCAGCAGCAGCAGGAGGAGGAGCTGTCAAAGTGAGATCACTGTAGCCCACACTGTCACATGATGCTGCCTTTAACCACTGCAGCAGCAGCAGCACATAGATAGAGAGGAAGTCCTGCTGCTTGCAGGGTCAGGTTTAAAAAAAAGTCCAGAACAGACGTCATGAAACTGTCTCTCTGATCTACAGACTGAGTCAGTGGTCTGTCAGGCTTAGGCAGTCCTAGTGTTGGAGCTGATTGTAAAACTGTCTTCAAGTCAACTAAAGCCTTTTCTGTGTCCTCAGTCCAAGTCAGTCATGTCATGTGCACAGATATTGTTACCATGGACCATGGAGGAGAGGGCTGCCTCTCTCTCAGAGCAGTCAGGGATCTACTACCTACAGCATGATGTCCTGCCTAGAAAACTATCCATTTTCCTTTGCTGCTGGTTTTAGTACAGATTGGATTGCAGCAATGGTTTTGGAGATTCATTTGCCATCTTTGGTGATGACGTGTCCCAAATATGTTACTGCAGTTTTTACAGACTGGCTTTGTGGCCCTCATCGGCCAAGTGGTATCAAAAGACTGATGGTGTATTTTTCACATGGCTATTCAGATGGAACACATATCATTAGATCATCGATGCACTGGTAGCAAAAATTGAGAAAAATGTGTTTGCCAAATCGACAACAGAAAAATGAGCAGCCTCAGACGGAATCACCAGCAGAATGATTGTGGGTTTTAGACTTCAGGCGCACAAGGGTGAACTGCAGTCTTAACGCCTTGCAGGTCCTGCACTAACCTCCATTCTGTTGGTCGTTTTCTGGGTCCTCACATGGATTTTCAGTGCTGTGTCTTTCCTTGTCTGTCTCAAGGTGTAATACTGTGAACTTCTGTCTTTCCTCTTTGGTTTCCTTTCATCCTGTTCAACTGTCAACATGGGCAGTGTTGGCTCAGCAGGAGGCAGGGGGGGGCTCTGTCTGCTCCCCCCATGTCTTCCTCTTCATCCTCTCCTTGTGCCCCTGCATGTGGGGGGAAGTGGAGCGTAGTCCAGGTTCAGATCTACCTGTGGATTGTGTTGTGTGATTTGTGTACCTCAGACAGAGAGATACAGTGTGTTGAGTGTACAATGTGTCCTGCATTCTTCATCTGTCCTCTCAATCTACCTTCTACTTATCCTTCTGCCTTGTCTCAACATCCTCAAACCTTCCAGTCTACCTTGAAGAACTGTTTTATCCCCCCCAAAAAAAATACCTTTGGATATGGCTGTGTTCTTCTGCTGCCCTTAGCCTCCAAACGCGTCCCTTGGTTGATCCAACTGACCGAGGGTAAAACTGCCCTTCTTCAGGGAAATCCAATTCCAACCACACTTCAAATTGGTTCATACACTTGGAAGAACATTTTTTTCACTGAAAATTAATTTCAAACACGTTAGATGAGGTTATACTATTTTGCCTTAAATGCAGGAAGGAGAGGTGCCACTGGTAGTGGATATCTCACTTCAGGGATAGAGTGGGGTTACTGGGGTATAGTGCATGTAATATGGTCAGGAGAGCCTACATGATAAATTGGTACGACAAAACCCACTTCAGCATTTTTCTAAATTTCCCTGGAAATGCACTTCATTTTAGAAATCAACCCACTTTCTAAATTACGCAGCCGTGTTAAGCTGTGTGCAATGTGTACACAGTGACTGGATGACTAAGAAAAGGACAAGCTTGATAACATCGGTCCCTTTTTTTACAGTTTATCTTCATATATATGTCCTCTGGGTGTTGGAAAAACATTTGTTGCTTTGAGTTCAGAGACTCGAGAGATGGTCAGCCAAATACTTATCAGCAAACCACAGATGCATTGGTCCCTCCCTCACTGACTCATCCTCAGTGACACTTGTGTGTGAGGAAACAGAAGATGAGTGTTCTCCTAGAATATTTTCGGCAGCCTGACTGTTTTACTGGCAGACTGAAGTCAGGCTGTGACATTTCCGCCAGGATGAGCTTCCACCCTTTGACATTCCCAATTCACTTCCTTCGTGTGTTGCATTAGCATTCAGTCATTGTTCATCAAAGGATAATAGTGACAAGGTATGGGTTTCTAATATACAGTGAAAATAAGTAAAGTAAAAACAGAAGAAGAGCAGATTCCTGAGAAAGCAATTCTGGAAGAGTCAAGTCAAGTTGATTTTGTTTTTATAGTCCATTATTCTAATTTGACAATTTGCCTCAGTGGACTTTACATTAACACAACATCCTGTCCTTAGACCCTCACATCAGATAAGGAATAACTCCCTTAAAACCCTTTAACAGGGAGAAAATAGGAAGAAACCTCAGGTAGAGCAACAGAGGAGGGATCTCTCTCCCAAGACGGACAGCCAGCCAATGGATGTTGTGTGTACAGGGTTAGGGTTAGAATTTACAGTATACAACACTAAGAGGATAACAGAATTATAATGGATATACAAAAGATATATATGTATATATATATATATATATATATTAATGATAATAATAAT
>OMLC01041607.1:0-11995 GCA_900302585.1 Regalecus glesne
TATCTGTCTTTCTCACAGACTGATGCTCTGTGTACATGCCTTACAGGAAGCTGACCTCCTAAACAAGACCCTCACCTTCCAGGCAGGAGAGGAGTTGAGACACAGAGCTTGGTGGGTGGATGGAGAGACAGGAGTCCAAGCGGATGCCAATGTGAGGAGGGGCTGGAAACAACAAGCCCCTCAGACGCTCCTCAATGCCCTGGAACAGATGGACATTTCCTCTGTCTGTACCACTATGGGGACACCCAGACCAGGTATGGAAATGTTGTCACTAAGCAATGCGTTCTTGACCTTCACGGCTCATGAAATATACCAAAAAATATAATAACCAAAAAAATACTCTTACCCACTCGTTTTATTTTTATATTTTGGACTGTTGACATGCGCAGCCAATTTAACCCTCAAGGACATTCGCCTTATCTCATTTTACCCTATCGCATCTTATCTTATGCCACAACACTGCAGATATTCATTATAATATAATTTTAATAGTATGAGTGTAATCCTTAGACATTGTATAGGGAACACATCCGTTCCAATGTTCAAAAAAGGCAATTTTTACCTCTCCCAAAATCATACATTTTATTGATTTTCAGTTTAACCCCCCCCCCCACACACACACACATATCTAGTTAATGTGAAAATATCCTTTTTATCGCCAGGGATAAACACTGTTACATTATGTGCTGATGCCATGGTGTGCATTGGCTCAGTTTAAAGACTCTCCATCTAAACTTCACTGGAACTGAATTGTGTCAACTTGTCATGGCGGGAATAGCAGATAGAAATGCTGTTCTGATCCCGCCTGGTCCCCTTTTCCCCCAGGTGAAGCAAGTGTGGGGGAGAGAGAGGAGGGGGAGGATCCAGAGGTGCGGAGAAAATGGAGAGATGTTCCTCCTAACACCCTCCTCGATGCCTTAAGCCATGCTGACCTCAGATCATCAACCCTGGCATCCGCGGTGTCAGGTCCATCCACATTCAGCCACACTTTCTGAAAATTCTAGGCACTCAGCTGATCAGCTGTTGAGAGTGACTCAATAACTGCAAGTGTAGAGTAGGCTCCAACATTTAGATAAGAGCTAAAGAAAGGTTAGAAACCATTTTTATTTTTCAAGCCCATGGAGGTAAAAAGTAATTGGAGTGGGATTTGTAAAAATGAAATATTTGGTGTATAGGTGTTTTGATACAGTGCAGCTAATGAACAATTTGCATATGAAGTTAAGTCAATTTTATTTGTATAGCCCATTATCACTAATTAACAATTTGCCTCAGTGACGTCACATTAACAAATCATCCTGTCCTTAGACCCTCACATCAGATTAGGAACAACTCCCTTAAAACCCCTTTAACAAGGAGAAATATAGGAAGAAACCTCAGGGAGAGTAACAGAGGAGGGAATCCAGCCTTTTGTTGTGTGTAACTGTTTTGTTTATAAGAGTGGGGATGCTTGCAGTCAGCTCAGACTGTAAATGTCACCTATTTGAGATTCCCTTATCAGTCCCACAAGGGAAAATTTGGAACATTGCATTTTAACCCGTCCTATTGTATAGGAGCAGTGAGCTGCCACCACATGGCACTCTGGGAAAAGTTAGGGGTTCAGTGTCTTACTCAAGGACAACTCGATATGCTTTCTACAGGACCGAAGATCGAAGCTGTAACCCTCCAATTGCCAGACAACCGCTCTACCCACTGAGCTATGCCGCGCTTGGTTATGTGTATTTAACCCATCCTTCTGTATAGGAGCAGTGAGCTGCCACTGTTTTGGCATCCGGGAGCAGTTAAGGGCTCAGTTTCTTACTCAAGCACACTTCAACATGCGTTCTGCAGGATCGAGGATCGAACCTGCAACCCTCTGATCGCTAGACAACCGCTCTACCCACTGAGCTATGTTGCCCCATTTCTGCCAAAACATTTCTGAATAAAAGTTTTATCCAGTTGAACCGAATCACGTTTTTGTGATTTTCCTTACCTGGATTATTGAGCACGTATGGGGCGGCATGGCTCAGTGGGTAGAGCGGTCGCCTGGCAATCGGAAGGTTGCGGGTTCGATCCCCGATCCTGCAGAGAAGCGTGTCGAGGTGTCCTTGAGCAAGACACTGTTCCCCTAACTGCTCCCCTCTGTGGATGGGGGTCAGAATTCATCCACCGTATCCCTGCGTGTCGTAAGAGGCGACTAAAGGGTTGGCGTCTGGAAGGGCATCCGGTCATAAAAACTTCGCTCACAACAAAATTCATGGAGAGTCAATGACTTGGAGGAGACGAATCCATGGACCGGTCAACCCCCGCTAGCGGGGAAAAACGGCCGGAATACAAATCCTGTTTGTGTGGATTATTGAGCACGCATCAAAACATCTTGTACAAACATTCGTTAAATGCAGGTTTTTGATATTTTACATTTTTAGATTGTTAAATACTCTTTTTTACCTCTTATAGACACTGCAAGAGGTGTGCATCTTTCTCCTTTAACAATGTTGCACTACAGTGTATGTTTTTCATGTGAACCCTAAACCTTAGACCACTTCCTCTTACATGAAGTTATTCAGCTACCTGTAAAACATGAAATTAATCTCTTATTCATACAGCTGAAGAGGAGGTTAGTAGAAGTGGACTGATGGAGGATGGGGAGGAGAAAGTGGAAGAAGACTCAGATGTTGAGGTCGATGAAAACCGTCTGGAACCACGGTCCGATGATGATGACACGTAAGTAGATAGTTTTTTTCATATTCACTCTGTATGACCAGGGCATGCATATATTCTTAATCGACTTTAGTTTAAGTTTAATAGGAGAATAAGAAAGAGGGCAGCTCAAGTTAGTTTATTTAATCTTTGTGGATTTGAAAGTTTTCCAGCTGAAAAATTAATCCAACTAAAGAACAGCAACCTTTTCACTGTCAAAAGTCAGTCTTATCCAGCTGTTCTCAAATGTAACCTACCATCATTTGATGGTTCCCTTTTCTTAAAAAAATGCTTTAAATGCTTTAATCATGAAATCATAAAAATGCTCACTGGTCTTTTGGGATCTCCATATGTACCTCTTGGCTCTCCAGTTACCCTCTTCAATTCTTTTCCTGATACTTAGTAATTTTGAGGAGTCAGAGGATGAGTTAGGAGAAGAGGTGGCAGACTCGATGAGAAACCTTTTTGTTGTGGAGGATGATGGACAGGCCGAAATTGAAGTGAAGGAAGAGGAGAAGAAAGAGACAGACAGCAGGATGGACATGAAAGAGAAAGAGCATGGACAAGATGCTGTGGACAGCCAAGAAAACCAGCCCGAGTTGAAGGATTTATGTGCAAATGTACAGGCCAGACCCCATGAGACCCTTCTCTCTTTGGCCTTTGATGAAGATGGTTAAAGCCCATCTGAGCATCTAGGTAAGCCCCAGGTTGGGAGTAAGGTCCTGATAGAGGACAGTAAGGCGACACTTAAGGAAAAACAGAAAACTTAAGGGTTTACAAATTTAAATTCTTTATTGTGATTGAACCGGACCATAGTAAGACAGACATTGTTAATAGTTTTCATTAGGTAACACAACATAGGTATTGGAATGTCTTTTTTTGTTTCTTATTCCTCTACTCTTTATTTTATATCTCAACAATAGTGATGTATCGGTCTGTAAATGCATTACTGTACACGGGAGTAGTGAAAGATTTGTTTGTTCATTAAGTCTTGAAGAAAAAAAACACATTCCTCCATCAAACTTGCCCACTGAGGTTTTTGGAATACAAAAGGTAACTTTAAATTATGGTTGGTTAACTGGTAAGGTAATTGGCAGACATACTTTCAAATCGAGGGGTGGGGTAAAATTTGATAATCAGCCTCTCAGGCTGCATGCAAATAATTTGTTTCTGTACACTTCTGTAGATTTGATACAAATTTTGGCCTGAATGTGATTCTTAACCAGAGAGCAGAAAAAACAGATGGTAAAAATAGTCAATTTTTAAGGATATCACAATTCTGTTAAAGTCAACTTGTGTTATCAGTGTCACTATACTTTCCTCACATCTTGCTTCAGACTGGCAGTATGCAGTAAGTTCTAAGGAGAATCTGGTGACTTCAGTTAACGTCAGTGTTGTGAAATAAAAAAGTTTAATTCACTACCTGAAACAAAGATGATTTAGTTTTTCTGATGATTTTTATTTAAATATAGTGAATATCTCCTTTAAAATAAAGAATACTTTAAATTTTACATATTTGGTCACATATCCATGACTCCTATCAAAAAGCTGAGATGGATGATGAGAAATGTCACAATAGTAACTACAAACTGGTGATTGATCAGACTTTGTTGCCCTGCCTCAATGTTCTTTCAAGTGTTTTCCTTGAACATTTAAATATGGAATAAATATGTCAAACAAAAAGATATCACCACCACCCCCAAAAAAGAAGAAAAATCCTTCATGTAGAAAAAAATCCTCATTTTCTGATTGTGAATTTGGTTTTCTAGTGGATGGTTGAAAATGCCTCAGTCTTCAACACTATACAGTACTGTACAGACCACACTGGTCCTTTTGCTGCACAACCTCGGTCATCAAAGTAATGTCTACACAAGCACTTGATGAATTTTCCCGAAGCATCAAAAATAACTTTGGGTTGTGCTATTTCATTCAATATACAACTGCCCAGAAATTTAAAAATTCCTTGTATTAATTTATAGATTATAACTGAAAAGAAGAAAAAGAAAGATTTAGGATTATTATCCTTAAGCAAATTCTGTTTATAGTGTAGGCTTTTATATTTTTTCCTCAGTGAACCAGAAGTGCTGTTGTGTCTTCCCGACACTATTATTAGGATAGCAGTTTTTATTTCACTGCCAAGAGACAAAGCAAAGGACTAGAATGTTTTAAATTAATTCATCATCTTAAGCAAATGTGCAGGACATTTCAAATGGCCTTTTTAATAGCAGCTCACCGACAGCAAGAGCCACAGCTGTCATGTTCCTGACAAATCTGTTTTAGTGCTGCTAACTTAAAAAGACAATAAAAATTAAAAAAGCTAAGCCTTTTGTCTCTTTGATCATCGCTCCAGCTTCCTCATCATAGGTTCCATGGCTGCCAAGAAACAGGCTTCAAATTCCTGGTCGGAGAAACGCTCCACAGAGCGCCGGGCGTTCTGTCGGATCTCAAGTCGTGCTGCTGCTGGCAGCGTCAGGATTGTCTCCATGGCCGCTGCATAGCTGTCTTCGCTGTCGGCCAGGTAACCGGTCTGCTTACCCTCATATGGCACCACGATGTCCAGCTTAGGACCCCCAGACTTGTGGGCCAGAACAATGGTGCCTGCCGCCATGCACTCTACCACACCTGCCAAAAGATAGAGAAAGAGAGGGAGCGAAAAGGGACCAAGGATAGAGACAGAAAGAAAGAGAGAAAGAAAGGAGCCAAATGGCTCCAATCAAAAGAAATAGGTTTATCATCTGGACAATGTGGCAGTGTTGTGTGTAGGTGAGTTTGCCTAATACACAGTGTTATCTCCCTTACCAATGCCAAAATGTTCATTCCACATGGTGTGCAAGCCAATGGTGGCATCCACCAGCTCCTTCTTCAACTCATCAAAGGGTACATTGAGTTTGAACTTCACCCTGTCAGCTACACCCAGCTCCTGGCATAGCCCCCGCAGCACCTGCACCCTCTCTTCATCCTCCTGATTCCTGCACCCACCGATCAGCACAAGCATCAGCGATTCACACCCTGAAGGCTCCTCCCCTCTCCTGTCGAGCAAGTTGCGGAAGGCTCGGATCTGCAGCCTGTGGTCCTTCTCCGGCCGGAACTGCCCCACCGACACGATCGAGTGGCACTTCCTGTCCTCACCTCCCCCTCTTTCCTCTCCACTTCCAAGTTCCTGTCCAAGCTTCTCCCAGCCATCATCCGTCCAGTCGTCATCTTCACCCTCATCCAGTGGGATGTTGAGGAAGGCCCTGACATCACAGGGCGGGTAGACCACACTTGTGCGGTTCGGGGCCCGCCACAGGGCCAGGATGTGGCCCAGGGTCCAGGTGGAGTTCACCATGATGATGTCACTGCAGGAGCCAGCCAGGCCATATAACAGGGCAAAGAAGCAGTAATACAGGACTTTGGCTATGCTCAGTAAAGGGTTACTGGAGATGTAGTCAGCATTGTTGAACCTGGAAGACACAGAGAGAGAGAGGAGAGCAGGGGGTGTTTATGGTAGGTTTTTTTCAAGCCTGAAAGCTGGAATTTCCAGCATTCTTTCTAGTAGAATTACATGGAACTGCCGATTGAGAGTAGAGCTGAAACTCAGAAACTTGGGGCAAAATTTCTTAAGTCTGACTTTACAAAGAGATAGGTGACTGAAAATACAGAACACAAGGGGTTTAACAGCTGGGTTTTTTAAATTAATTTTAGCTTCATATACCAACTATTTTTATGTTTAATATTATGTGATATTTAATCTTGTTAAACATTAAATGTTTTATCATTGAACAATTCTCCAGCTTGGGGTAGGATAATTCAGGAGGTAGGGTGGGTCATCTAGTAATTGGAGGATTGGTGGTTTGATCCCCGCCCCCTGGAGAAAGTTTGTCAAAGTTCCATGAGCAACAAACTGAACCCCTAACTGCTCCCCAGGCACTGTAGATCCTCACTGTTTCCATACAATAGGTTGGGTCCAATTCATAGAACAAATTTTGTTACATGAAGCCTATGTACAATGAAAAATAAATAAAACCTCTATGAATTTCATCCAAGTATCGAATGTTAGTGCAATAGTTTCAATATAAGGATCTTTGCATCTTACCTGGGGTTCCTCTCTCTGACCACAGTCAGCATGTCGGTGCTCACAGTGGGGTAGTGGACATAGCTGGCCACCTTACACGCTCCCAGATAACGAAATATAGGCAGAGTGAAGGCGTAGCCCATGGAGTCCACATAGAGATCTGGGACAAAAGATGTCAATGCCTCCCAGCCTAGGACAGGGACAGGAAAGTCATTTTAGTTGTACGGTGTTCCCATTGATTTCTAATAACCCCCAATGGTTTACTAAGACTATTTTTTGGTTCTTTGTGTGGGATTGGACAAAAATGTTTACCCGGTGAGAAATAGAATCTGCCCTGTTAAGTACTATTAATGTAATTCAGTTAATGGATTATATCGTTAGAAGACTAATTTAAAATTCATCATGAAATACGCTTTTAGTGGATGTGGATACACTTTTACTGTCCTCAGATGGAATGGAGCCAAAAACTCTTTTCTTTTCCCATTAACTTCAACGTCAACTTCAGTTGACCCAACGGGACACTAAACATAAAGGTTCTCTACAGAGGAGAGGAGATCATTATTGCTAGCAGGCATAAAACTGTATACAGTGAGCAAAATAAATATTTCACCCCCTGCTGATTTTGGGACTTTGCCCCCTTATAAAAAAATGAACAGTCTATACTTTCATGGTAAGTTTATCTTAACATTGAGAGACACAATATTAAAAAAAATCCCAGAACATAACAGTATATTAATTTTTACATTTATTTGTGTTTTATTGTATTAGTATTTCACACCCTAGCAAAACATGACTCAGTACTTGGTGGAGAAACCCTCATCGGCAAGCTCAGCGGTCAAACATTTCTTGTTGTTGGCCACTAAGTTTGCACAGATCCCTGGAGGGATTTTGGCCAACTCTTTTTTGCAGATCCTTGCCAAATCTTTAAGGTTTGTAGGTTGTCACTTGGCTACTGGAGGCTTCAGCTCCCTCCACAGATTCTCTTTAGGGTTAAGGTCTGGAGACTGACTAGCCCACTCCATGACCTTAATGTGTTTCTTGAGCCACTTCTTTGTTGCCTTAGCCATATGTTTTGGGTCATTGTCATTCTGGATGGAATACCCATCTACAACCCATTTTCGGTGTCCTAGCTAAGGGAAGGAGGTTCTGACCCAAGAATGGCCCCATTCATCCTCCCCTCATCTTAGCAGAGAAACACCCCCAAAGCACAATGTTTCCACTCCCATGCTTAATGGTGGGGATGGTGTTCTTGGCATCTAAGTCAGCTTTTTTTCTTCCTCCAAACATGGCAAATCCAGTCGATGCCTAAGAGCTGGATTTTAATCTCATCTAACCAGACCAGTTTCTCCCAAGCCTCCTCTGAATCATCCAGGTGCTCATTGGCTGATTTGGATGGGCCTGGACATGTGCCTTCTTGAGCAGGGGGACCTTCCGGACACAACAGGATTTCAACCCATTAGGGCACAGTGAAATCTTTCTTGCTATTACATGCAATGTACAACAACTACCAAAACTGTGATACTGTGAATATTTATCCTATCACTGTAATATCTGCTATATTTTTATTTTTTGCTTTCGTACCAATGCTAACCTAGCTATTCTTAGTAACAGTCCCAAGCCCTGATAAATGGGGAGGGTTGTACTAAGAAGGGCAACTAGCATAAAACTATGCCGAATCAAATATGTGGCTCATAAATCATATTTCCATGCTGGATCAGTAAAGGGCCTGGTTATCAATGTCCAACACTGGTATTGTTGGTCAACAGGATGCTGGTAGAAATTATGCTACTGTTGGGCAAAGGGAAGTAGGAAGACATGTGCAGAAACAACGGGAGAGGAGGAATAGTAGGAGGGCAGAGATGAGGATCATAACTTTGAATATTGGCACTATGATTGGTAAAGGGAGATAGCTTGCTGATATGATGGAGAGAGGGAAGATGGATGTAATGTGTGTACAAGAGGCCAGATGGAAACGGAGTAAGGCCAGGAGCATCAGAGGTGGGTTCAAACTCTTCAGTCTGAGAAGATAAAGGGAGGGGATGCTTGCGATCTTCTCAGACTGAAGATGTCACCTGTTTGAGTGATGAAACGTTTCTTAATAAACTTCTGATCCATTTGAACCGATTCACCCCTTTTTGTGATACAGAGGAGGAGGTTGGCAAAGATGAACTGGGATAGCTAGAGAGATGAGGAAAGTAGAGGAGTACAACAAGATGTGGCATAAAGCAAAGGTGGAGGTGACGAAGACAAAGGAAGATGCAGAGGACGAGGTTGATCCGCTGTGCCGACCCCTACCTGGAATAGTCAAAATTAGTAGTACTTGTAGACTTTTATAGCAATGTTCTTGGTCCACCCTGCTTTTTGTGTAGAAACATCTCTTTCTTCTACTACTAGTATTTTCTTTATTTTATAGACATCAACAATTTCAGTTTAGCCCAGTTTATTATATTTTGTATATAATCCTTTTAGTTTTTGCTTTATATTGTTATTTATTTTTTATATTGTGTGCCTCTGGATTATGCAAGCTGTTATGATGCTTTAAATTCCTTTAGGATCGATAGAGCATTGTTTGATTGGTCGATTTATCTATCAAGTACACAGGGATATAAACATGGATTTCTAAATTTAAAAAAAGTTTCTAACAATATCTGAGAGAATTCACATACCAATGGATATTGATACATCAATATGTATAAGTTTACTTTCCCTGAGTTGGTAGAAAATACAAATTATACCAAGAATGTGTTATCTTTATTTTACCTAGAAACAAAGAACCCATGCTCTGGCCCAGTAGTGTGAAGTGGGGGTAGGAATTGGCCTCCACCAGTGCACGGTGACGTAGGAAGATGAAAGTTACCGGCCGAGGTAGCAAAATGTTGAAGCGCTGCCGTGCCCCATTCAGAATCTGCTCCCCTCTCACTCCCTGGTCACCAGTGTATACCACAAAATTGACATTGGGGTATCTGGAAACAATGCATAAAATCGATTTGAGGATTATTACAGCATTACAGTTAGATGGTTTGTACTGTCACCTTGTTTTAAGAGGGGTAATAAGGTTTAGCATTTATGGAAAAAAACAGGTAGTCAGTCACCTGTTCTGCAAAGCTCGCAGGGCGCACCACAGCACTCTCTCTCCACCCCCGCCGGCGTTGCAATACGGGTGAAAGAAGGCCACAGAGGGGGAGCCGTCTTGTGCCAGGCGGGCTTTTCGACGGCCCTGGAGCCACATTCGGACCCCGAAAACAATCAGGGCCAGGAACAAAGTCAGGAACAAACTCAGGTACACGCATGGCAGAGCCAGGGACCAGAGCAACCTATTGTATTGATAGAGGGTATGAAGGCAGAAAGCATATTTTATGCCACACTTGTGGTTTTATGCTTACAAAAGATACGATTGCTAAGACACAATATGAACCGTGGAATCAACACGGGTCATTATCACTAACTTATCGATTAATGAGCTTTACGGTTAATAACGATTAACCAACTAATGACGATGATTGACGTCGGTTCTGTTGACGTGTGCTACCTATCGAGAGGTGACAACTTAGCGGTTCTGCGCATGGTTAGACAAGGTTAGAGTCGGGGTTAGACTTATATCATTTCGTGCCATTTTTAGACAAGTCAAGGTAAATTGTCAGGACACCGGGTTTTCCAGTTAGGGTATTGCTAAGCTAATGTTTATTGACCGATTGATTCAAAAGCAACGAGACATGAATTTTACGGGATATATTTACATTTACACAGGTAATCTGATGCATGTATTTATGAAATGTATATCACGATAACATTGCAGTTACCTTATGAAGTCGCAGAAACAAATAGACGAGTTATGGTGGTGGTGATCGTGTCCTACCATTTTGTCAACACAACATTACCTACGCCGCAACGAGTTCCGGGCATGTGATCAAGTTTGCCTTCTCTGATTGGCTTCACTGTTGTTTACATAACGTCATCAACCCTGCATGTGACATTGGTCCATGATATCTTTTATCCAAAACCTTTAAAAATCTTTAAAAAAATACTCATCAGACGAGTAGGAGTTTTTTTTTCTTAAAATACAAGTGCATAACATAATCTAAGTGATTTTTAATATGGAAAATATAAGTGGTGTCATTGTACAATGCTCAATTTTGAGGTCAAATATTTTCAGAAATGCTCTCAACTTCCCAAGAACACAGATGAAAAAAAAAGCTAAGCAAATGCCTCAGGCAACTTATTAAATTAATAGTGTGTAACATACTTTACTTTCATGCTTCATCTTTTCATGTTATGGATCAATTTATGAGACAACGAAATTGAGTTTTTTGTTTCTCATTAATTTACAAAGGCTGCGTAGCAATGAAATAGTTACCATTGATGTTAGCTACGAATTCATGTCCCACTCTTATTATGGACACTTCTAAAATGGTACAGTCTTCATAGAGTATTGCTCTTAGTCTCTCCATTTGGCCCTTAAAGCTCTCCAAGCCACTTGGCCTACAGGCTATAAATCAGAAAGACACACGAAGAGGGCCGCAGATGTTATAGCTGGGATGAAGGATTTGGAGACTGGGAACAAAGAGGGGGCCTCTGCCACAGTCATATACACCTTTCCTGAAGGGAAACAAAACACATTACAAGTACATATTAAAGTAATTGTCTAAAAGGTTTTGGGTTCTAATCAATTCTCAGTGATCAGAGGATGGCTCAAGCCCTGCCAGATTTAGTGGTGCCACTTGAAAACGTGCACTAAGCATGTTCTATATATATACATGTATAGATATAGATGTAAAGTACATTTTTTGTTTATTTGCCACATGACTGAGGACGATGGAATTTGTTCTTTGCCTTTAACCCATCTTATTGTGTAGGAGCAGTGAATGCAGCCAATGTGCAGCACTCAGGGAGAAATTAAGGGTTCACTCTTTTGCTTGAGGACACCTCGAGAGACTTTCTACAGGGGTCGGGGATCGAAGCACTAATCTCCGATTACTTGACAACAATCTTAAATCCTGAGCTATCCTCCCCCATATATGTGTGTGTGTGTGTGTGTGTGTGTGTGTGTGTGTGTGTGTGTGTGTGTGTGTGTGTGCACTTCTCTGTCAGCAAGACATGGCACAGCAGTATCTCCCACTGCACACACTGAGAGAAAGTCGACCCATTTTAGATCAAACTTTTACCATCTTCTTGGCTGTGCTCGGAGACACTTTTCTCTAAAACTCTAAAGAGATAAGGAGCCAGAGCAGTGGCTCAGGTTGGAGGGGGACACTAGCACTGATCTGT
>OMLC01041612.1:1989-20491 GCA_900302585.1 Regalecus glesne
GGGGGGGGGGGGGGGTCAACGCGTACACGGTACACACCAGGGCCGGGCATCACATCGACATCATGTCGACACCGTTACAGATATCTCTCTGTAGATATCATCTGGGATATCGGGACAAGGCATGAGCGCCGTCTTCCCCTGGTTTTAGAGGCTGTGGCAGTAAAGTGAGGCCATGTTTTTTAACTTAGCAGACGGTTCCCTTATTCGCCTTCACGCGCTTGGTTGTTACATCAGCGTCGCTGATGATCATGAGAGACCTACTGGTGAGCAGGCTTTGTGAAGCACCGGCAGCAGGTATTCGGCATGAAAAATAAAATCTTATTTGATTTTTGTCAACATTGTCCAGCTCTGCAATAGGCTGAAGTATTTGGCTCAGGAAAAACAAAAGTCGGTCCCCACTAATAAAGCAGACTATAAGAGCAGGTGCTGCCTGAGGCGGTACTCATAAAACATATATAATTACAGAATTACCTCGGAATATATACAAGCTTCTCAAATCCTCACCTCTTGTGAGACTTTGCAGCTTATAAACACAAGTCATTCGATAGGAGAGGTAGGTGCACAGACAGACAGATCGATAGACAGACAGAGAGACAGACAAGTAATCTCCTCTATAGGGACAGTGCATATTAATGAACATTTAGAATGTAAATACACCAGATTTAGCCACCAGGCTAATTTTCCTCTATTGTTCCAAGGGACTCGATGTGTTACTCAAGGACACTTTGACATGCTTTCTAAAGGAAACGGGGATCAAACGACCAACCTTCCTACAACTAGATCACTGCCCGATCTCCTGAGCCATGCTGCCCCCCAACAGACAGACAGACAGACAGACAGACAGACAGACAGACAGATAGCAAAGGAAAGCCACTTTATTTAGTCATTGTAGTCTAACAATGAAATGTGTTCACTGCATTTTAACCCATCCTATTGTATAGGAGCAGTGGGCAGCTGAAGCCCCCAGGGAAGACAGGAAGACAGGAAGACAGACAGATTTTATTTTTCACTATTGCAACTAGAGAAAAGTCTGACAAGGCCGGTGGAAAAAAAAGTTTAACAAAACGAACACAGTAAATCAAATTTCAGCACATCATCATCTTATTACATCTTATGATAGACAAAACCAGCTGCAGCCTAAGGAGCATGGTGCAGTCGCCAGCCTCTGTGTGGGACTGGTGGCTCCTACAGGTGTGAGCCATCCAGACCACCTTGTTGAGGAGCTGGTGGGGACACCAGGCCTCATGTTTCAGACCAAAACACACACACACACACACACACACACACCACGCTTTTTCAGTCTACATGGAAATCAGCACATGCTTAGGTCAAATTCTTTTAGGAGCCATTTGAAAAATAGAAAAAACCAACAACTTTGCGACCACAAACCAGAAGTCACACTGATTTGACTGATATCAGACTGGAGTCACTCCAGCTAGCAGAACAGACGTGATCACTCCTCCAGCTCTCCGTTTGAATCCCAAACCAAAGCCATCATCTGGTGCATGTATGTGAGCTGCTGGTTTAACGTCTCACTGGTTTTTCTCCATGATGATGGGCTCAACCACACTGGGAGCCAGAGTGCTGATCACGTCTCGCTGTTTGGAGCCAACGTATGCACAAAATCTACTCAGCTTCACATGTGTGTCTTCCTTCGTATAACATGTGCAAACATTTTGACCCTTCAATTTTTCCAGAATATCTCAAATCCATATTCTGGTTGAGCATCAAAACACCACCTGGGTATTTCTTCAGATGCTAATCCTGTCCTGCTGAGCACAGGGCCATGGATGACCCACTAGGTCATTGTGGAAGTTAAAGCTGTTTTTTTTGATTTGCATAACTTGTGGTGGTGATGATGGCGGAGATAATGGATCTGCTGCATAATCGGGATACAGCGCTGGGCTGTATTTAACATCACAGTATGTCCCCCGAATCACAGCACTGAAGAGCAAAGACACAGAAGCTGTGCTGAGCCTGGACGCGATTTCTGCATCTGTGACCGACTGAATGGGAGCAGTTAAGTCTGGGAGGTTCAGAAGAAGCTTTATTAATATGTCACTGTGCAGACATACAACAAACGGTGTGTGAAGTTAACCCATCTGCTGTGCCATAGCAGCAGTGACCAGCAGCAGTGCCCCAGGGGGGGGGGCAGTTTTAAAAAAGAGAGAGAGAAAGGGAGGGGGGTGTTAATGCCTTGCTCAAGAACACTTTGGCACGGTTTGGGCCGGGGGATCGAACCAGCAATCCTGTTTAGAAGACGACCGCCCTGCCTCCTGGGCCATGCCGCCCCGTCCACTCACACCCAACACGGGGGACTTTTAAACACACGCACATACTTTTTACTTTTCACTTGGAATTTTTCCATTTTCCCCTGGAGCCATGAGGTGACCCGGAGGTGGCTTTAAAACCCTAAAACCACGACATTAATTCGCACTCGTCGTGATATTAGCGAAGTCGAGATAAAAAAAAAGCGACGCTGGAAACAAACAAAAAGCAACCCCGTTTGAATCGAGCTAACCGGGAGCTAACCGAAATCTGTTCCAGCCCGTTTAAAAACGACCCAGACAACCAACTCAAAGTCACGTCTGCTCCCGGTTTGATAAGCACACCACATTTAGTGAAAAAAACTCACAACAGGAGCCTTAAATTCTCCTGTGACTGTCAATAAAAACAGGAAGTTTAGCTTACCTGTGAGAAGCGGCAGCTACGTAGCCCGTGTGACAAGACGGAGCCGAGTATTCCCGCAAACCGTGTTCCTCTCCGTCAGCACAAGTCTGCTCCCCCGGAGGAGAAGAAGGAGAAGGAGAAGTGTGGAGAAAGTCGGTCCAGGTACCCACTGTGAGACACGAGAAACAGGCATGGTGAGTTTTCTTGCACCTTCTCCCACGTTGCTGGAGTTTGGGGTTTTAAAAAAAAAAGAGCCTTATACGATGTCAGGCAAGACGGCACCGCTGCTGTGCGTCTCACGGTAACTCTCGTTATGCGTGTATGTGCGTATAAACATATACAAATCAAAACCCTGTGCCAGGCGAGAAAGTCAAACTCCATAGAAAAATCTAATCTGCCGATGGAGTTTTTCCCCCCTCCGGACGTGCGTACGGAGCTCCGCGTACTAAAAAATGCAAAAAATGACAAAGATCCGAAAACTTCACCGAGACAGCGACGGCTCCGAAACAAAGAGGGGCAAAAAAAAAATCTCACCCATAACTTACCTTCAAGTTTTCCCCTTTTCTCCTTCCTATGTGCTAAAAAAACACCTTCTCCAGAGCCGGGACACAGAAGCTGCGCCAGAAATGTTCGTTTGTTTTTTTGGATGATATTTTTGTTTTTCACGGCGCCTTATTGTTTTCTGTAATATTTCTCCCGGTTTGACAGTATATATGTGGAATGTGAAGTATGACTTTGGTATGAAATCAACGCACTACACTGGAGAACGAAAGGGAGGGAGGGAAAAAAGCCTGGAGAGGAGGAGCCTCTGCTCCAGCGTCAGTCTGAGAGGGCTTGGTGAGGGGAGGAGGAGGGGGGAGTTACTTCTCTCTCTCTCTCTCTCTCTCTCTCTCCCCGTCCACCCCCCAAACCCCTGCAAAATGACTCCTGCCTACAAGGCGAAGCCACAGTGGGTTCTTTAGTTAGAGCAGATCAGGCTCGATTGGCCGAAAATGGTTCAGGGCTGCACAAAGCAACCCACACTGCCTTGATGGTGACCGTGTTCTGCTCATCTAGAAGTAGGGGTTCGAACGGCGTTCACACGGGTAAAAAGTGCTCAAATGAGCAAGTTTATCATGGTCACGAAAAAGAAGCGTGTCTTCCTATTACCTAATTCTCGTCCATCTGAGACCAGAAACAGGCTCAAACGATTCCAAAAAAAGACAGTCATCTTTGCTGAGAACACTGGATGTGTTCTTCATCCATTGCATTTGCATTTGTTTATTTGAATAGTTCTGGCTGAAGAACATCTAGATTCAGATGTCAAACATGCCAGATTGATCAGATTTCACCTGGTGCCTGACATAAAAGAAAAGAAAAGCATCACAAACTACCAAACCCGTTCTATACCGGATCCTAGCTACACCACATGCTACCTAAAACTCCCTGTCCATGAGAAGATCCTCCTAGCACACACTAGCCCTCCAACCTAAAACTCACTCGGTACGATGACGAGCCCTGAACATGACAACAGTGATTGTAGGATCCGCACGGTCTGTTAAGGTGAGAGTATTCGTATTATTTCTTATCAGGGATGAATCACGATCATGCTCTCTCACTGAGATTGTTGGTCGAGCTCTCAGTTGACCGACACCGCAAGGGAGAGATTAACATCCGGCAACAGCGTCTCCTGTTGGCCACATACAAAGCTGCGCCTTTATTTTTGTGCTGAGCAACAAACCGCACAGTGGAAAGACACTGATTGAAACAAAAACAGACAAAACGGTGTGAGAGCAGTCCGGGGCCCTACAGAGGCCCACAGATGCATTTTTTTGGGAGGGGATTGGGTCGACTAAAAAGAATTGAATCATTCATGGGATTGCTTATTCGCTGCACGTTTAAAGGAGAAAGGAAGATGAGTTTGAAAATCCCTTCTGCCCACAAACCCTACCTTTCTCTTCAAGCTTCATTTAATCTACGAGTTTGGACAACTGCCTGAGCAGGTTCAGGCAGAATACACACCTCTTCCTTACTCTCCAACAAATGACCCAAACAACCAAACAGGTTTTTCATCCTGAGTGCAAGTCTTTCTCAACGTTTCAGGAAACCACTGAAGAACACCACAGGTGTAAGAATCACAACCACAATCAAACCAAAACAACTCTCTGAGTCTCTGCCAGCCCCTTTATTCATATCCAATGCAGTTTACTCATTTGAGATTTCACATTGAAAGTCACAGGGGCGGCATAGCTCAGTGGGTAGAGCGGTTGTCTGGGAATCAGAAGGTTTACAAGTTCAATCCCCGGTTCTGCAGAAAGCATGTTGAGGTGTCCTTGAGCAAGACACTGAACCCCTAACCGCTTCCTGAGCGCCATATGTTGGCAGCTCACTGCTCCTATACAATAGGATGGGTTAAAATGCAGAGAAATCCAAATTTCCCCTTGTGGGACTGACGAAGGAATTCAGTAATAGGGGGGATGTGTGATGCTTGTATCTTACCATAACAGTCACTCACAGCAGAGATGGTCCTGAATTCTTGCAGAATCCCAGCATATCGTCTTGCATGCAGTTCATTTTATTGTCATATTTATGCACGTCAGATCATAAAGTTACATTCAACTTAACTAAACCAAAGCAAATAGGAAAAAAGGTCACAGGCAACACAAATGCATCTCACTCAACATGATAAAGGATAATGTCTCCTGGAAGCCTTGAATCACATTCCAGACATCATCATCATCATCATCATTATTATTACCATCATCACAACAACCGAATGCACCGAAGGCAGGCTTCAACATAAACAATGGGGGGGATAAGTTGAAACAACAATAACAGAAAAGAGGAAACAATAGAAAAAAAATGCACAGTTCAGAGGGCCAAATGACAAACGGCATAATGTATATGGCCGCTTCCAGAAGAGCTTCACATTTCAGAAGCCTCCATTATCACTCATCTGAGGAAAGCATAACTGCTCCTTTGAGCATCTGAACTAAAACTAGAAGAGGGATTCGGTCAAACCACCTGATGTTTTCAACTATACAGAAACAACTAACAACCAAATTTAAAAGTTCTATTCAGAGATGCTAAATTTTCATTCATGAAGTCAAACATCACTGAAAGATAATAACAAAAGATGTCATTTGTATAGGGACAGCATAGTTCAAGCACCTGGCCCCTGCAGAAAATATGTGTCGGTGTGCTAGAGCTAGATGCTGAACCTCTAGCTGGTCTCTGAGTGCTGCATGGTGGTCGCGCTCAATGCTCCTATGCAATGGGATGGGTTGAATGCAATAAACAGATCCCACTGCCCTTGATCATGTGGGAAATAAAACATCTCTATCCTATTGTGTCCTACCGGTCCTCACGAAGAAGCAAAAAATATTGATCAAAAACCCAAATAATGTTGTGCTGTCATTTACTTTAAAAGTAAATACAGTAGGAGTAGAGCTCAGCAGTAGAGCGTGTGGCTTCCAATGGGTCGTAGCGGGTTCAATTCCGCCACAGGGCATCCGGACTTAATCCCCCATGCTTCATAAATGGGAGGCACGCATTGTAAAGCGCTTCGAGTGGGCGCTAGATTAGAGAAGCGCTTTGAAAGAATAATCCCATTCACCATGCATATTCTGCATATTCTGAGGGGTGAGGCATCATTTTAAAATGAAACTCTCCGAGTCCAAATGTAGCAGTTTTTTTGCATGGTCTATTGAAAGAAGTCTACTTGTGGTCACAAAGTGATTTACTCTATCGATTATTCAAACACAGTACAATGCAGTATAAAGCCATTATGTGTCGAACCCCATCATTACTGACACATGCGCTCATCCTCCCTGGAACACAGTTTTCCAGTCACTGAAGTCCTTCAGATGGGTGTGTGTGTGTGTTTGTGTCATTCTGTGATTTACTTTCAACACTCAAGGTCGAGTCATAATCCACTGCTTTGCCAAAGGGGAGGAAAAAAACAAAACAGGATCGCTTTAGAGTCTTTGCTGCATGAGCGGAGATGATGAGATTAGATACACTTTGTTAATCCCAGGCAGGAACACAGGCCCATGAACACAAAAAAAGCCAAAACCGATGGTGTTGTCACATTAGATGGACCATCATTTGTCGATAGTCGCCACACATGAAGTTTACCTGTTGACGGCCTACTCAGGGCACGGGCTGGTCTGTTCTGGGTGTAGATGACAAAAGTACATCCCCAAATTATAGATGGTAATAAATACAGACACCAGGATATTACTGTTATTCACAGGCAATTTTGCCGTCAAAGCTGGAGAGTGCGATGGCGAAGGCTTGCACGGCACACATCGGGTAGTTATAGTCCAGCGTGAAAATGTCATCAGCTATTCGTCCAAACTGCATGACAATGTAGTCCACTGGAAAAAAGATTATGTTTTTTTTTTTAGAGAAAGCAGAAGTAACATCAAATTCACTGAAATGACAAACTATCCAATAAATATGCTTTCAAACAGGTGAAAAGGACTCCAGATAGACTGATCGAGGGACTGATAGATCAGCAGACAGTCAGCTTTTGCCAACAGACAGACCGTTAGACAGATAAGCCGTACTCACAATCTTTGCTGTGGACAATTTGGAAGTTTTTGATGGAGGCCTGGGTGACTCTGCCATTGAAGTTCAGCACGTGGGATGCGGTTTCCTCATTCCAGACAGGCGTCTTGTTATGAAGTTCAATGAGATTTTCCATTTTCCTGTTTTGGTGCCTCATCAACAAACCATCACAATCCTACATTAAATTGGAGCAAAGAAAATGTTAAGCCACTTTGAGCATGTAAATACAACAAGTGACACAGCTCCGACGTGTGTCAGAAAACCTGCTCTCTTCCAGAAAATTCGACACCAGGACAAGTCGTGGTGAACAGAAGCCCACTGTTAATTAAGCTCTGAATGCAAATTCAGTCAGATACAGTCGTTACTCCTTCATTCACTTGCAGTTACCTATCCTCTGTTCAGTTATCCCCTAACCCTGTCAGATCACCTTTCAATCAGCCAGTGTTGTTCTCTTATCTGTCTATTTAAACAAGCCTCCTTGTCGTCACTTTAGCGATAAGCAACTCCACTCCCCGACATGGCTTTACCTCCAACCACAAAGGTGGGCCTCCATGGTTTAAATGCGTCCGGATTTATCTCCAATCCATCTACATTTCAGTAGAGTAAACGTATCCAACTGTACATGATTTAATTATTGCAGATTAAGTAAATGTGTGTCTCTCCTGATTGAAAAGGTGGAGTGTCAACTGTACATTTTTAATCATGAATCGTAGCGTTTGTCAGCTTGCCGGTACACACTTAAGAGCTCTACATGGTATCAGCTAGCACAGTTGACAAGTCAGGTTTGATCATCTGCATTGGTAAATGTAATTAGCATGCTTACATTTCTGGGTCGAAGAGGTACACGCTCACTCTCCTTGTCCATCCCTGGGATGATTATAGTCATCCTTCTAGGCCCCTTCATTCCCAAGACGTTGGTTTCCTGGTGACAAACATAATCCAGAGATGAGACACATCCTCTGGAAATCATGTTGAATTCATTCACTCTTTCTATTGAATTTAAGGTCACGAAAAATAGGTGGAACAGTGGCGCAGTAGTTAGCACTGTTGGCTAAGAGCAAGAAGGTCCTTGGTTCGAATGGAGTATACATGTTCTCCCCTATTCTGTGTGGGTTTCCTTTTTGTGCTCCAGTTTCCTCCCACCATCAAAAATAGACATGCAGGGACAGCACGTGCAAATTAGCTTGACACCGTAATCTTGTGCGGGGTTCATCAAATGGTGACATTAGTGTTGCAGAAAGCGTGTCGAGGTGTCCTTAAGTAAAACACTGAACCCATAACTGCACCCCAAGCACCGTGAGGTAGCTTTGCTCAGTGTTCCTACGATATAGGGTTGATTAAATACAGAGGAAAAAATTCCAGTGGCCTGGCCAATGAGAGAGGTTTGTTTAAAGTGTCGCGATTGGTCCCCACCTCGTGGGGGTGGACACGGACTTGGATAGAGTTTGAGGGATTAAGGCCGGATGCTCTTCCTGACCCCCTGTGGTGGGTTCGAACCAGCTGCCTCTGGCTCGTCAGTCCCAATGTGTGTGCTGTTAGAGTCTCCATTTCATCTAACGTCCATGTGTCTAAACTGTGAGATGAAACCCATATGAGCACAAGGGGAACATGTAAACATCCAAACGAGAGCTGCGATTAAACCAAAAACCTTGTGGCTGTGCATAAGCAGTAGTAATCATCAATACACGGTGCCCCATTATTTGACATAATTAATCAAAACTTAGTTAATGAATTGTGATTTAGCTAATCGTGTTGTGTGGTTGTCGTTGACGTACATAGATGATCCCAGCTAACTCCTGGCGGGCGTTGGACATGTCTGGCAGAGCTCTGTCTGGATTCAGAGCGTTGTCGAACACGGTGAATTTGGTTCCCATCAAATTTGACCTTAGTGTGGTGAAACAAAAAAATATAATCACACACTGATCGGAGGTTTAAACAGTTGGCTATACAATGACTGCTAATTGATGAATGAATAAATCAAGTTAAAGGAACTGTGAACTATTCCGTACCTCAGCTTTCCGATGAAATTTTCCCCACCTCTGGATAAATCAGTGGCGTCAATAGAAATAAGGTAATTTGAAGTAGCACTTTTCTTTCGTTTTCTCCCTGCCAACAAAAATATCTAAAAGAACAATAAAAGTGTCAGGAGGTGATGAAGCCAATGCAACTCTGTCTAAATAACATTTTAATCAATGAGAAATGATAAAAGTGTATATAATGAATAAGGGGGATTGATCCCTCAGTTAACACATCATTTACCAATGGGTTCATAAAATGCTGCCGAGACATTCATTTGAATTCAGCACAAATGTCTTGATAATCTGAGCCCCCAACCTTTTTGTCATTGTCAAGGTGAAGGAAATATGTAGGGTAAAGACTCTTATCCATCCCCCTCTGGTCTCGAGTCACTCGGCATTTGACCGTCACACCTTGCGGAGCAGGCTGCATGACAAACTCCTCCAGGCTGTCAAATTCAATCTCTGGTGATGGAGCTCTCTCCTGGACACACAAGAATCAACAGGTATGTATTAAACTAAACTGTCAGGCTGTTGAGGGGTCTTGAATACTGTCCATAAGATGGGGTGTGAAAGATTTGAATGGCTTTCTTTGCTGTTTTTTTCTGAGGCCATAAAAAAAAACATACCAACCTTTTTCTTCTTCCCTTTACCTTTCTTCTTCTTTGATTTCTCTTCCTTTTCAGAGTCAGATTCCTCACTCTCTTCTGCTTTTCCTGGGATCAACAAACGTGCGTAGGTTAGACTTATTCACAAAGAGAAGCAGGATGATTCAGACAACTGAAGAATAAACGCACCTTTCTTTTTTGTCTTCTTTTCTTTGTCCTTATCTGCTCCGGTCTGGAACATGAGGGCTGAGCCGGTACTGGGTTTCTTCTTGGACTTACTTTGCTTGGTCTCCTCTTCACTGTCATTGCTGTCTGATTTGGCAGCTTGTGATTAAAAAAGTTGTATTAGAACTAAATAATTATTTCCTAACAGGTTTCTAAGAACTGTGACCGTCGGCATCAAGGCACAGACTCTTATCAGTAATGATACAATCTAAGATGCTTGTAATGCACACTGAGTCTTAATGTCATTTATGTACTGCCAGCTAGAGCATCATTTAACATATGCATCAAAATCCTCCCCATAAGGACAAGGCAGAGAAATAAAACTTGCATTCACAAATCCTAACAAAGACATCATACACACAAAAACCCACAGATGACACACAGACACACCAAAGCTGCAGCTACAGTGAGATGCCTGTCGGGAAAACAAGGGACGCAGTATGTTTCCAAGAGGAAGTACAATCAATAGATTTATTGATTATTAACCTCAACATTTATTTACCTTTCTTCTTGCTTTTAGAGTCTTTGTCTCCATTTATCTGGAACATAGAGGCTGGCTCCTTCTTCTTGTCTTTGTCCTTTGACTTGGATTTCTTCTCCTTCCCATCAGAATCTTTGTCTTCTGGAGAGGAAAACGTCAAACTTTTCAACATATACAATGAAGGCTTTTTCACTGATTGGTCATTCTTTTTATGTAAATCCTAATGCTTCCAAAGTTTTTCAAGGCCATTGTTTGATTTGGTTCGGATTATTTCAATGGCATCAGTAGCTCAGCGGTAGAGTGTGAGGTTCAGGAACTGATTAACTAGATGTCGCAGGTTTGAACCCATCAGGAAGGGCATCAGGCCTTAATCCCCCAAGCTCCATCCAAGTCCATGTCCACCTCTACAACATGGGGACAAACCGGGACACGTAAAAATGGACCTCAAAAGGGTCTCGACGGGTTGAATGCATAGAACACATTTCTTTATAAGATTACAATGACTGCATAAAATGGCTTTCCAATCTTTTCATGTGTTAGGCCTCAAAGGACTCTGAAAGTAGGCTTTGGCCAAGGCTGCTGTGTCCATGAAATGTGAAAATTAAAATGTTGGCATAGGAATAAACCAAAGATTGTTGGGAAGGTCTCAACATGTAGAGTAACATTTTGTCAGTTTGAAGATTTCAAATGGCTCCTGCTTTGAAATACTGACCTCTGAACATTAACCTCAGTGCATGTTGGAAGGTTTGTCATTCAGCAATAGAAGGGGATAGAGAAAAGGAACTACGGCCGGATCCCAATGTTCACACACACTCATGGACTCACAGACTTTGAGGTGCATTCCAGCTAAGTCCGTGAGGGCTTAGGGCTGTCCTGGTGTCAAACGTCAAGTGAATGAGGGCTCTCTTGCAGACATTTTGAGCCCTTTATACACACTTTCTGTAAGTCTACAGACATTGCCCGAGGGAATTACCCACAATCCATAGTATAGTGACGAGATTGCAAGGTGGAGCCCAGAAGTGGTAAAAAAACAGTAAACAAACAAGCATAGGGGGACACATGGATGTTCAGCCTGGCGTAGTGGGTTTGCTGGTATGCTTGAATTTACAAGGGAAAACTAGAATAATAAAGATTTGAGATGGTACGAAAACAAATAAATTCAGAGGAATTCAAGCAAATGCTATATTAAGCTGCTTTGACACAAATTAATAAATTGATGAAATGCAAGAGTCCGGAAGACTTTCAAATCGGGTAGTCGGTCCCTTAACTAAAGTGCTTTGGCCAAGATGTCTACGGCTACTAGTCCTGGCCGTTGCCACTAGGGGTCCCCACAGCAGATCATCATCTCCGTCTCTTCCTGTCCTCTACATCTTCCTCTGTCTCACCAGCCACCTACATGTCCTCCCTCACCACATCATAAACCTCCTCTTTGGTCTTCCTCTTCTCCTCTAGCCTGGCAGCTCCATATTCAGCATCCTTCTCCCAGTATACCAGCATCTCTCCTCCACACATGTCCAGACCATCTCAGTCTGGTCTCTCTGGCTTTGTCTCTAAATTGTCTAAAATCATTTTTGCTACTTTGGGAAGATTTGCCTGAAAGTGGCTTGGCAGTTGAATGAAAACATTGCTGGAGGAGTAAATGGTATGCCGTGACTGACCCCACTGGGATGAATTCAGTTCATATCTGTTTGCTCTCGATGTAGCTCACCATCCTAAACAGGACAGGATTCCAGTTCCCTTTGGGAATGAATCCCATGTTTCCTGCCAGAGGACTAATTGCTACAATGGCGGTTCAGTATTTCTGAAGAGGATTATCATTTCATTAGTGATGGCCAATCCCTTCTCCATCTTGGCTGTCCTGAGATACTCCCCAAATTGCTTTGCACTAAACCTTTTCTCCATCCAAGGCAAGTCGTATTTTACTGTCCTCGGTCCTGAGGGGGGGGGGGCGTGGTAGCCCAGTGTCAGAGCGTGTGCTTCAGGAGCTGACAGGCCAGAGACTGTGGGTTTGAACTAGCTACAGAGCATCGGGAAGGGCATCTGTTCTTAATCTGCCAAGCTCCATCTAAGTCCATGTCCATCCCCACAATGTCAGGACGGTGAGTAAACTGCAGCCAAACCCGCATTACAGCAGCTGGCCACAGCACAAGCATCAGTAAACAGCATCAGCTGGGTTCCCTCACTTATCTCCACCACCTGAAGCGGTCAGGCCTCAAGAGGCTTCGGTGGTGACAACTACTCAGTGTGTTTACAATGTTTAGCGAAAGCAAACACTAAAGCGGGACACCTCAGTAGAGCGCACACGTCGGCTGAACAACAGGCCAGGCATCGTGGGTTCGATCCCACCGCGGGGAGTCAGGAAAGCCATCTGACCTTAATCCCCCATGACACGGGGACTGATCGTGACTAACTGCACCTTTAGTGCCAGCGGCAACCAATAAACAAGGAGATGAATGAAATGAAAATAAAAAGCCGTTTCGACCGTGGTCAATTTGGGGGATTAAGGTCGGATGCTCTTCCTGACAACCTGCAGTGGGTTCAAACCCACAACATCTGGTTGATCAGTTCTCAAAGTGTGCATTGGGCCGCCGAGCCATCGTGGCCGTGTCCTTTTAGGCAAGATAAAAGGGTAACAGGGTGACACACTCGCCAACTACGCTCGACACAGCTGTCCTGAGTTATTCTGCCTTCGCCCACTGATGTATTTTCTATCCAGCAATGATGCTTTCATGATGCAACACTGCTCCCTTGCCTGCCGCTTTCACCTTCACCTCAGAATAACTTTCCTTTAGCTCCTAATGCCCATAATGAAGTCCGTCTCATCCTCTGTTTATGTTTAGGCACTATTTCACTCAGGCGTGTGGGCCTCAATCGCAGAGAGCTCAAGGAGGCTGTAAAAACTGGTCATGGAGGCGAGCCAAAAGGGAAACCAACTGCACTTATCCAGCGCTCTAGTCTGCCGACCGCTCTGAGTGCTTCACAACGCGGGCCTCACATTCACCCATTCACACAGATATTCAGAGACTGATGGCGGAGGCCGCCGTGTTAGGCGCCATCCTGCTCATTTAGGACAGTTGGTTGTCTTGCTCAGGGACACGTCCACACGATCTCTGAAAGAGCCGGGGATCAAACCAGTGACCGAACTTCCAATGACGGGACCACCGAGCCATGCTGATCCTGAGTCAGCCACTGCTTTTCCTGAGTCCAGCTCATTTGGCCTCATCTACATTAACCAAGGGGGGGGGGAGTTACATCCTGGAAAATGTGCTGATCACATCAGTGCAATTAACAGCAGAGTCCCGTTTACATGCCATGATTAGTCCCCGCATTGTCGGGGTAGACATGGACTCAGATGGACCTTTGGAGATTAAGCTAATATCCTCTCCTTGATGCCCCGCAGTGCGTTCAAGCGCACAGCTTCTGGCTCATAAGTTCTGGATCCGCGCCCTCTACCACTGAGCTGCTGTGGCCCCATCTGTGCACATAACAGTATTAATACATGTTGAGCTTTTATCTCGCCACCCAATGGCTGGATTCACATGCACACCAACATGAGAACACTTATCGGATCCACAAACTAGGGACAAAGTCTCAATCGGCACAGTCTGACCCGATTAAGGGGCCATGGTTTCTTGACCAGTGTTATGACCTGTTATGCAGGTGTATGTCTGGCTTGGATTTCCATCTATTTGTGAGACTTCCTTGTCAGAGGGAGGTTGCTGATTCTTGATGAAGGCAAACGTGACTGCCATATGCACAGGATGAACCGGGTTTCATCGTGAATCGGGCGACATTTTCACTACATTATCCAGTTCAATCTATCCGTTGGGACCCGGTTACATAACCTTAATCTGAGGACAAAGACGCCCATCTTCAGTTACGTTGCCAGAGAAATGTGCTGTAGCACCAAGAATAAAAGTGGGTGTGAAGAGAAATCCAAGGCACATGCTAAAGGGTGGAGAGATGGAAGGAAGGAGGAGCTACATTCCACAAACCAACAATGCAATAATCATGCAAGCATAATAATAAAAACACAAAAATAACACTGCCGATATCCACAAATAGTACGAAATAAATGAAATATCCGCATAAACTCATAATTCCTAATATCATGTTTCTCGTTAGCATGTACATGTATGTGCCCATTACAGTCCTTCCCGGTAATATTGGTGTTTTTTTTATAGGTAGGGGCAATGGTGACAGCTGTGATGTGCATAAAGAGACTTTTCCTTTCCTCTCGCGCCTCTGACGTTTGAGCCCTGCTAGTCTCCATCACCAGTGTGCTGTGCTGTTCTGCCAGTCTGATGCTTTATTCAGAAAGAAGCATCTGATGTCTGTTTGTTGATGTTCCCCACTAGGCATGTCTATCTGACCATTAGCTGGCCTCTCTTCCCTGTCATCAAAATCCGAAGCACATGATGACTCTGAAGTGCTTGCTGGGCACTGCCTCTTCATTGTCACCGTTCATGCTCTTCTGAACAGATAATGGTCACATTCTGGCTTTCACAACTCTTATTCTACAAGCATATGTGGTTATTTAGTCTCAAAACCCGGTGCGTGCAACAGTCAGACTCGTGCACATGATACGAGCACACAGAACAGTATCTGGGAATGGAAAACCATCCTTGCGAGGGAGCATTTCTGCTCTCCGAGCACACAGAACAGTATCTGGGAGTGGAAGATCATCCTCACAAAGGACTGTTTCTGCTTCATCTCTTTATCCATCCATCCGTTTTGAACCCCTTATCCGTAATCAGGTCGAAGAGTCGTGCTGGAGCTAATCCCGGCACCCACTAGCTAAAGGCAGGGAAATACTCGACAGGCTCTCTGGAGGTACTGGGGATCGAACCACCTCCACTGACCACCAGAAGACCACCCTCGCTCCTGAGCCAGGCTGCCCTAGAATCTCTGCTTCATGTGTACAAACGCGGGCCTGAAAGCACCGGGCTGTGATAAGTGGAGGCTCAACCTTCCCTTTGTGCTCACAACAACTCAACAGTCTCTCACTCCACAAGTTGCCTTTTTGAGACATTGGAGGTGGGGATGAAGTAGACAGCGGCTGATGTCTCCGCTGGCTCAGGAGACAGAGCGGGTGGTCTCGTAATCGGAGGACTGGTGATTCAATCACCAGCCCCTGCATGTCAAAGAGACCTTAAGCAAGACACTGTGGCTGCTCGCTGCTCCTATATAATGGGACATCATTTTCTGCAGGGGCCGGGGCTCAAAGCCCCCATTCTCCAAATAATAGATGAGCCCCCTACCTCCTGAGCTACGCCGCCCACTATAATGATGATTATTATGCTGCTCTTGTTCTCATGTTGGCATTAAAATGCATTGTTTTTAAAGATGGGCTGAAGACATCCTCTTCACAGCCCTTCAAAAAGACTGTCCCACATTTCTGAATGACCCTGACCCAAGCTGTCCTTCTTTGCCTTGTAAGATACATGTTCATGCTATCTCAGCTCGTCATATTTGTAATAATGGAATGTTTCCCAGGGGGGCTTCCTGTAATGTGAGGTCTGCTTCGACTCTTCAGTCTCAGCGTGCCTGGATACTGGTCCTATATAAATGCTTTCATTTGGATTTCAAACACCTATAATTGGAAGCTTGGCGGAGCCACAGTAGCTCAGTGGTAGAGCGCCCTTTTCAGCACCCACCGTGGGGCATCAGGAAGGACATCCAGCCTTAATCCCCTGAGCTGCCCCATAAGTCCGTGTCCACCCCCGCGACGTAAGGGGACTAATAGCGCCATGTGACATTCAGACACTGAACCCGTAACTGCCCACGCCCTGTGATAGCAGGGCAACTTGTCCAGGGTGTTTCCTCGTCATTCACCCAATGAGCACCGGAATAGGTTCCTGCATGACCATGTGACCCGACTTCAGGTAAACAATCGACGGACAGATGGATAGACGGACGGATGGATGGATAACATCTCCACAATGAGTCGATCATGGTGGCCTGTCACTGCTAGACTGCTGTTCTATACCGATACCCGTCTATTTTTGGAATCACGCAGTAGACTTTGGAAGTATTCCCATTGTGCGTACGAACCCTACTTATTGTGAGCATGTGACGTTACCTTGACAGCTTTGGCATGCCCCGTTTATCCGCACTTGATCCCTGTTTACTCCGAAAGCTCTGAGGAGTGGCTTATTTAGCAAATTGCCTCAGCCATGAGCAGTTGTCTGCGTCGGGAAAACAAAAATAATGCGCCCCCAGAGAGAAATGTATTTACATCCCTGACACCTTGACATGACATACTCACGAGGGATTTAGCGAAGCACCGCGCTGCTCTCATCACTCGGAGCCTCGTCTTTGGCATTGGCCTTGGGACTTCTATATAGCAATTCCCCTATGGAGACAAAGGGCTCCGTAGCAAAGAGAAAGGCCACAGCAATAAGAAACACAGAGATCCCTGGAGCTACGACACACATCTTAATAATGGTGAGGTCATTACTGCAAGCCGGTGGCCAACGGGCAAAAGCAGATGAAGTGACCGGTATTTTTGCTCGGCACTATTTCGCATTGTCCCGTGTGTCCCCAAGACACCCCTGATGTTCTGCACGACACGAGACTGTCTAACATCAAAGCCATGATATCCTGCAGCGACGGGGAAACATTGGCCGCCCCCGCTCTGCCGTGCGATGTTTGACGAGAACCACGAGCGAGTGGCAACTCCTCAACACAAACGCTAAACCAGGTCACTAATCCCTCAAAGTTCAGAAGGATTACAACCCACCGCTCTCCTTGTCTATCACTCTTACCACTTGGCCTCCTCTCTCACCTGACACACAGCGGCCGCGCCACTCGCCACTTTCACACGACAGATCGAGCCGCCATCTACTTCCCTCCAGCACGCTCACGCGAGTCTTGTTTTCTTGGCCCGGGCCTTTTCTTCTTCTTCTTCCCTCTTACTTTCTACCCAATGTCTGTTTGCTAATCCCTAAAATTTACAATCATTTTCATTCCTTTAAATTCTTTTTTATTATTCCCTCTTTTTTTTTTTTTTCCTCCCAGGGCTCCAGAGAAATCCTTAATCCTCCTTCCATAACTGATTTGGGCCAACAGTTGATTGAAAACTGAAAATGTTCTGTGACAGCCTCCTAAGCCAGCCACAGGCTTTTCACCGCACCCTGAAAACACCACACATGGTTTAGTGGAGGCCTTCCAGGAAGCTGACTGACCATATGGACTCTAAGCATGAGCGCTTACAGCGGTTCGACATATTGTCGAGGGACACCACCAGACACTCGTGAGAGATATGGGACGATTACGGAGCCGAGCTACGATTAATCATCTTCTGCATTAGATTTCAAGGACAGACTAGAACGCGTTTGTTTTGTAATGTAAAGCGGATATTTCACGACGATTCAAGGATCAAAGATTCTAAAGGGTTATCCATGACGTGCTTCCGGTGCCGTTACGGCGGCCGGTCCGTTCTACGCGTCACGATTAGTCTCCACGCTGTGAGGGCGGACAAAGGCTTGGACGGAGCTCGAGGGGATTGAGGCCTGATGCCCTTCGTGATGCTCTGCGGTGGATTTGAACCTGCAGCCTCTGGCTTGTCCGCTCCTGAAGCACAAGCTCTACCACGGAGTTACACCTGGTGATCCTCCATTATCAACTGACTGAACCTCTTTCTACGGACACGTCTAAATGTTGCCCTTGGTAGCCTTGAAGGTACTATAAGGGTCGTACAACCATAGCATGGTCCCAGTGAACACATATTACTCGGTGAATATAAATTGCTCCCCTTAAAGAATTACCGTACACAAATTCAACTTTTGTTCAAAATGACTCAAATATCTCATCAACATAAGCACAGTCAAGCCGATTCGTATTGGATGAGGGGCGTCGGCATTCTTCAGGTCTCTCCAAAGACTTTCAGAGGAGATCAAGTCCGGCCTTTCACCAGGCAACGCAAGACTCGACTGAGAAACATGCACTGA
>OMLC01041615.1:0-11301 GCA_900302585.1 Regalecus glesne
GTGATAGGAATGACCATGTTTTAGAGATCATAAGGCTTCACTGGCTGCACAACAGATAGCCCTTGTATATCAAAACCCTCAGAGTGGTTGTGGTCGTGGGTTCAAGTCCTAGGCTGCATGTTCTCCCAGTGTCTGTGTGGGTTTCCTCTGGGCGCTGTGGTCTCCTCCCACAGTCATAAAGACATGCTTGTTAGGGTTAATAGTGTTACCTGTGCCCCTGAGCAAGGCAACTGGATAAAGACCTGAAGTTGGTCCCCGGGTGCTGCAGATGCTCACTGCTCCAATAGAATGAGAGTAGTTTTTCTATAAGTCATGATTAGTCCCCACTGGGTGGACTTAAGATGGCGTGAGAAGTAATTGAGGCCGGATGCCCCTCCTGACGCTGTGTGGTGGGATCGAACACGGAACGTCTGGCTCATCAGAAAATTAATTTTATTGTATGTGCAGTGACAAATAAATAAAGGGTTTTTCTTTCTATCCATGAAATGCATGTTTTATGCTGCTGGATGAGCCTTTTCGACTGCTTCTGATGGCTGAACAAATCAATTCTTTTGGTTTCATTTGCTTAGAGATTTCATTTCAAGTGGGCCCATGTGAAACGAAATCTAGCCGTGGGCAAAAGTGGCATTTCATCTTTATGTTAACTGGACGTGTTCGCAGTGTGCTGCTAGCTTTTGAGCTCAGGTGGGTGCTTAGAAATAATGAACAAGAGAGTCTGTTCAATGGCTGCTTTTAATATTAACGTTTGCAGAATGGTTTATGGCAAACCGCGTGCTCTGTTTGTTGAGCGCTGCGGCGCACAATGCAGCTTGTCATATATGTCAAGACATGTGTTTTGCACCTAAGCCCTTCAGCAATAGTGATTTGAATGGAGTAACACAGAGGCATAAAAACCGGGATTAGTGGTCTGCAGGGAAGCCACTGAATGCCTGAAATAAGTGTTGGCTTTGATTGTGTGCATGTGTACGTTTTCAGCAGAAATACAAAACGGAACTCTGACACATACATACACATACATACACACACACACACACACACACACACACACACACATGGAGAGAGAGAGAGAGAGAGAGGGAGAGATGACTCCTTTTGTGTGTAAATGCACAAAAATGCATGTAAATGTCCAACATCAAAATAATAAAATGTATCCGTCAAAGATTGAAAAAGTAGAAGTATCACTGCTATGGCACATAACGTTGGAATTTCTACTTTATTCAACAGTATATATACACCACAGAAGCCTGTTTTCTTTGCATTCAGCTCATTTAAGTGTGCAGTGCATTTCACTGTTGCTGTTTATTTTAAGGCTCCGTGCTTTCACTTCTTTCATTTGCTACTGACATGACATATTGTCACATCTGACAGTGATGGGTGGCCTCGGTCTCCTTTCACCATCTTGCAATGGAGCCTGGCCCTGACTCACCACATCAGTTACTGTCTCTCCCTTTCCTGGCCACCTTCAAAGCCTGTGCTGAAAGACGCACATAAAATATCGCAAATAATTTAAAATTAATTTATAATACTCTAGAGTCCAGTTATTGTCCTAATCATTAGTCCTAATCATCATGGAAGGAGACTCAGTGGAGCAGGAAGGTTTGTAGTTCTAAAAATGTTGAAAGCGATTGAAATCATTTGAATAAAATTATCTGGACATAAATTCAAATAGTGTGAGAGCGTTTTGACATTCATCTGAATGTCTTGATCAACTCTGAAGTGAGTCCTGTGAGTTACCCAGCCCCCTGACAAGGGATAGAGATGTAAATCAAAGTACTCACATGGAAGCTCCAGACAACCACTGCCAAAATGGATCAAAACGTCTTTTTGCCTCAATAATCCTGGAAGACAGAAAAATTAAAATTATGTGAATTTGGGGAACTCACAAGGCTGACTTCAGAGCTGATGAAGACATTCAGATGAATATCAATGTGTCCTCCTTGTTTTTGAATTAATGTCTAGATTAACTAAATTAGTTAGATTATTTTGACTATTTGGGTCATAGAGCAAAAATACCCAAGTCTGGCAAACTGCTATCATGCTAGAATTAGTGAGACATATCTATTATCCATAATAAACTGGGAACACTGGTAGGTCAGGGAGATCCCCCCCTCACACACACACAGATCAGAAAATCACTTTTATGACCAACCGCAGACTGGAGAACCTTGTCGTAGCAATCATTGAAATACACCATTTACCATTCATGAGCTCTGGTGGAAAGACTGCTTGAAGGAGGCATTAGAGACAAAGAAGTCAAGCGGGTCTGAAAAGTGAATGCCCTTAATAAGGTGGCAAGAGTTTTGCAAAGAGCAAAACAGACAGACTTTTGGCATCACAAGAGGCCAAAAAACATGAAATAGAAAATTGTAATTCAGACCAGCGGAGGGTTGGTTGCAAGAAAACAAAAAAAGCTGTAGATGGGTATGAATCCTGAGAGAGACTCCCCTGAAGGGTCCCACTGCCAGCAGGGCAAACAAAGTCCTTCATCAATCTCAGCTTGATTATTTGGACAATGACATCTGATACTGAAAGATGTGAGCATCCGGGTCCCACACCAATTGTTTCATGATCGACTACTAGATGCAATGTTTCAGGCAATAACTGGTATGGTTGTTTATATGCAGAGAAGACAACCTCACGGATATGAGAGGGAGCTAACAGGTTTTGACTTCTGCAAAACTATAAGATGTATTCCAGCTAGCTATAATCCCCTCATGGACATCACAGAAAGGTGAATCAGTTCATCTGGACCCAGCGTTCATTGAAAGATCGTTTCATCATCCATACAGGTGACATCTTCAGTCTCAACTGACTGCGGGCATCCCCACACTTACAACCAATACAATGGCTTAACCAAGCTTCTGCTTTTCTATGCAAAAGTGGTGTGACCACTAATGGTTACCATGGTAATGAGTACTAGTCACAAAGGATAGTGGGATGGTTGCAATCACAGAATTGTAAGATGGTAACACATGTACTCTTAGACCCCCCCCTGATTCTATCATCTATAAAGTATGTATGAGGAGGTCCAATTTTACATGTCATGATTAGTCCCCATGTTGTCGGGGTGGAAACATACTTAGATGGAGCTTGGGAGATTAAGACCTGATGCCCTTCTTGATGCCCCGTGTTAAGATCAAACCCACGACATATGAAGAAATGTTGTCAATATCTCAGAGTCCACATCTCTTTAACTGTCTTGGAGAATTCCGAAAATCATTCAAAATTGAGGATTTCGCCTTTGAAAGCAACATAATTGTCTTTTCCTTTGGAAGGAATCATATGTTGGAAGATTCCCAGAGGTTCCTGCTTTTGGTATGAAAGCAGCAGGATCATGCCTGGCGTCTGAAGATAAAGCATGGCGTCACCGCGGTTTAGGATTTTGTCAGCACATGCTCAGTAGATTAAATCACAAGACAGTACAGTCCAATCAGAATCAATATCAGCGATGACATCATACGTGATCTCCGGCCAATCATTTATGTCCTTCTATTTGCATAACCCCGCCCCTGGACACTCCCCTACCTTCTGAATCAAGTGCAGTTTGCCATTCTAAGGCAGAGAAAGAGGTGCAAAACAAATACTTAATCTACCTCGAAAACCTCGAAACGGCTCAGGGAGTGTTCTACATCTTCTAAATAGGAAAAAAGGAAAATATGGGACGTTCAAAGGAGCTCATGTCTGTGAAATTGTGACTGCGACGTGGCAAAAACGAAAGCAAGCTTTAGATAAAACGAATAAAAGGTTTTTCTTTGTGATTCTCTGTGTGTGTGTGTGTGTCATGTCTCACTGGGGATGGTATGTGTGTGTGTGTGTGTCTGCAGCAGGAAGTGTAGGGGGTTCTGCAACTCATCTGTCAAACAGTCATGTGTCTGGAGTCCGAACACCTGTTTCATGCCACTGAGAGCGGTCCCTGTCGGTTCCCTGGTCATACGTGTGCGGTAGCACACCAGCTCTGAAGCAGAGCTCTCTGGATCGCAGGGTTATAACCTATCATAGACTGTTAGGATACACATTGGCAATGGAAAACCCGACCCAGACACGTTTGATGAGTCGGTGTAGCACCAGGTCTGTTACACCGGCATAAACTGGTGAACCCGCATAGACAGGCCGGGTCCAGGCTCAGGAAGTCACATTTGAACGATTAGCAAAGAGCTGCGGCGAGCAGCAACTTTGCATTCACACTGTTTCAAGTAACTTTCTGCCGACTGCCACATCAGTGATCACATTCTGCACTCGTCTTTACAGTGGCGATAAAAGTTGATCGATGCAAAAGCAGGGCTACACAATTGACTGTGACCAGTGCCAAGCTATCTCCCACCGATCCACATGTTTGAACAGGAAACAAGTGCTGTTCGTAATGGATTGTCCCTGTGGTTCAGAGGTGGTGTGGAGCCCAGCCCGGCGTGGCCGAGCTGGTTTGGCTCTCTCGGTCAGCTGTCAGTGCGTCGGCGGACATCTGCCGTGGCTCAGGAGCGCGTCGTCGTGCTGACTAGGTGGGTGGGAGGAGGGTCACCGTGGCGCTGATACGCACGGCGGTCCCACACCGACACTTTTGATTCTCCAAGTCTTGAAGACGGGATCGGGCTGATCCTTATCATATATAAATACATACACACATCACATGGACTATGTGCTTTCCCCGCTCGGTCGGTTTGTTTTTGCTTTAAAGGAAACTTTCTCGTCAACTGTAAGTAGCAACGAATAATAATGATAATAATAATAATGATATAATGAAATCGCGACGCAAAGTGACACGGGGAAAGAAGTAAGCGTTGCATGTGAATACATGGAGTTCATCTGCAAGCTGAATCCGCCTCTGATGACAGTGTATCTATCCTCCGGGACTTCGGCAGTTTGGCGGTTCGCTCAGTCAGTGCGCTCCTGGGCATGTAGACGGGACGCGCAGCGCCTCGGCTAAGTTACTTAAGCTGTGATTTACGAACGCTGCGCATCAGTAGACCTGCGCTCTGCTGCTGCTGGGCTGCAGGACTTTAGTGTGCTGTGTGTTTGTACATCGATGTGTGCCAAGACTTTCTGTTGCTGTGGCCCATTAAAAGGATTAAAGACCCAGTAAAGACTTGTCATGAGTCTGTCAATGACCAAAATCCATCTTTAGTCCCTCATATGAGCCAGCTGCAGGGCAGCCTGCGCTCCACTTGCCTGGTCCTGGCAGGACTCAAGGAATCGGGACATCCTGCACAGGGCAGGTGATACAGGTTGTTTTCCTACGACTGCAGGTCAAACTTGCACACTGATGTACAGCCCGTGGTCCTCAAATACAGGGGAAGAAAGTCTCCATCGTGCTTCCATCACAACATCTCTGGCGATAAGACAGCAATATCCTGAGATATCGACTTCAGGAGGCGAATCCTGTGGTGTTCTCAGAAGAGAGCTGTAACAGTAGCCCTGCTTTATTGTATGGAGTTACATGATGTAGCTGACGTAGTAAAAGTGAGTGTTTCATGACCGCGGGGAACTGTCCGTATGTTGGATCTGTGACTCTAGTGACTGTAGGTGTTCCCCCTCTATGGTGTTGGGCTGCCTTCTGGTACAGCATCATTACTTGCATGAGCTCTTGTTTGCTGTGCGGCCACAACAAAACATTCTCGTACTAACCGAGTCTTAACACAGCCGAATGCTTTGATACCACGATGCTAGCTTAGTAAGTTGCATCAGATGGCAGGGAGGTAGCTTTGTCTTGTCTTTGAGCTCCATGCCAGGCGGACGAGGTGGTTCGGCATGCAGTTGAGGGTCTAACTGATTTGGAAGTCCAGTGAATATGACTGACTGTAACTTGTTGAGGGCCGTTACACCCGCTAAAGGATGGCTGAGATGATCGGCAACATGATGTGTCTTGTGGTCTTGCCACCTTGCCGAGGTGTCTGGAGGTCAAGTTCAATGTGTAAGCAATCTCCCCGTCAGTCTCTGATGAGGCTGTGGTGCTGTCTAATTCAGCGGGTGGAAGTTGTCAGTTACAGTTACTCAACTTACTTACTAACTTAGATGTAGTGGGATTACAAATTCGAGACAAACTCAAAACGCATTACCAAATTTCCCCAAATGTCCCGGACCCATCTAAACCAAGAAGACTCCAATTGGATCATTTTAGTCCGGCAAACTCATCAACAGATGTCAGATTTTTGAACCAGCCCGATCAATTCTGAGGATGTTTTATGTGGGCTGAAAACCGTGTCTGCAGTATTTTGCATTAGGCCCGTTATGTTTGTAACTACCTTAAGCCCAGTCCTCTTGCTATGTCATTCTGAATGACGGCGTATTGATTATGCAGACACGTTGATTCAAAGGCAACCAGTTTTAGTGGAGACAGTCTAATGGATTACTCTACCAATTGTGATTTGGAGCAGGTAATAAGAAATCAATAGCTACCAATGTTCCCCTGCTATCTTGAATCAAAATCTCCTTCGCTGCCTGTGGTCCAGATGCAGGAGGCCAGAGTCATGTGATAACATGTGCTACAGATGGACCGACATGGAATTTGAAGGTTGGACCTCAAATGTCTGCCCAGAAGTCCTTGAGAAGACTTTTGCAACCTCCGTTCACTATATTGCTGAATAGGAATGGATAAAAATATAGGAAGGTGTTAGCTAGCAGCACAAGATCTTAAATAGGTATGAGCTTCTCATAGTGGTAGAGTGCAAACTTTGGGAACTGATGAACCAGATGATGCAGGTTCAAACCCACCGCGGGGTGTCAGGCCTTAATACCCCAAGCTCTGTTTAAGTCTGTGTCCATCCCCACAATGTGGGGTCTTATCATGACACGTAAAAATGGACCTCTCTATTCTTATGATGTCCCAGTAACACCAAAAGCCCTTTACTCTGATAAACATGAAATGTGTTTGTTGATGCAAGCGGAGGTAGGTCTGATAATAAGATGTCAGGTCTGGTTACCAGCAGGACCGGGAAGGAAAAGTCACAATCTTAAAGACTTTCTGCAACTTGTACCCATATTAGAGGTTAAACTCTGCCTCCCCCCCATAAAAAAGTGTGTAAAATTGTTGCTAGAGCTGAAAATGAAAATAATTTGATAAGCAAGCAGGAATTTGGGAGCAACTCTATGATGCAAAATATATATTTCAGAACTGTGCAGTGAAAATTCAGAAAAAATAGTCAGGTGTTTACAATGTCAAGCTGTTGTTTAGGGTTCAAATACAGTGAAGTAACTTGAGATGGTTTGACACCTCCTGGTGTGCTTCGCCCAATGACACCTCACCCACTGTGTGGTGACAATGGGTGAGGTGTTATGACTGCAAGATGAAGATCCTGTGCAAACCAGGCTAAAATGATCATCCTTGGCAATATGTTGGCTTTGTATGATATTGAACGACATGAAGTGGCACGTTGGTTCCATAATGAGACTAAATGAGCATAATCCAAAGCTATGCAGAGAGGTTGTACATTGAGGCTGGCACAGTGTAAAATGTAGCTTTATATCCGGACACTTTAACTCCAACCTGGTTTAAAGAAAACAGGCACGTCATGATAAGGATTTTTCTGTTGCCATCAGGTTCTCAAGCGGACGCTTCTCCAGTGTCAGAGAAGACATGAGTCACTTGATACGATGGGTCACTCTACTTTGGACTGTAAATTCCATTCCATGCACTTTTGGGATGGCAGTGAATGAAAGAACAGGTATTTTCCTTTGATAATATTATCATGTTCACGTGGTTTCTTTTATACTGCAACCCTTCTTTCTGTGTGTGTTTTCACCTCTTGCCCCCAAATATAACCATTGTTAACTGTATGGCATAAGCACGTAAAGTGACTTATATGTAGTTTTGTGGCCGAATGCACAGATGAAACAAGACAGACGGATGGATTATAAAATGGTTTTACAAAGCTCTGGTTATAATCCAGTAATTCAAGTGATTTATTTCAATCTTGGGCAATATAAGCCTGTTTCATGCTTCATGCAATCAGCTTGAATCCCTGGATTATTTCACCTCTTATCTACTGAACATTCTCTCTGTTGGTGGCCTCCTTGAAGAAACTCATATTGTTTATCTGTGTAAATCTGACACTGGTCCTTGGAAAATATATCTCCCTGACAAAAGTGAACTTCACCTCACTCATGAATACTCCAGCCTGTGTAAACACAGGGATGTCTTTTGGTGGCAGACATGCGAGGATATGTTTTATTCATAGCAACTTTAACAGCAGCCACAAAGATCTTGAAAGTCTTTTCATCTTGTTTTCCCTCATCTGCTTTTGTATCTAATATTGCGTAATTATAACAAAGCTCCTCCAACTGTGGCTGCGGTAGCTCAGTGGTAGAGTCTGAGCTTCCGGAAGTGACAAGCCAGATGTCGCGGGTTTGAACCCACCGCGGGCCTTCAAGAAGGGAGTCCAGGATAAATCCCTCCACTCTTATCTAAGTCTGTGTCCATCCTCACAACATGGGGACTAATCATGACACATAAAAACGGACCTCATACCAAAGGCTGTCCTCTGCAGAGGCAATATCCACAAGTCCTGCACTAACAGATAGGAAATAAAGCCTTAATAAGTTTCTCGTCTCATGTGAAGTGCATGTTTATTCTATCCCACACACCCTTGCAGACAGGAGTGCTTATGGAACATGATTCTGTTTTGTTGCAGCTATTTTGACCCAAATATGACGGAAAGAAGGTGAATTGTGTTGCATACTGGGTTCCCCTTTTACAACGTGCACTTGTTAATTTCAAAGAAATGTGCAAAGTGTTGAAATATTTATATTGTGGGAATTGTCAGAGGATTTAATTTGTATTTAATAGCAAATGAATCAAAGCTTCTTCAAAGAGGGAAGTGAATGTATGTATCCAGAGCAATCCTCCTCCACAGATGCTGGTCTCACTCTACAACCAGGCTTCATGTAAAGAAGGGACTTTGGCTCGTGAGACCTTTTCTGCTGAGCACGCTGATGCTGCCAGGACACAACTGGATCTTTGCATTCATTTGAATCAACTATGAAACTTGTCCTTATTTAAACAGTAGAAATGAAGATCTCACACTAATATCTCTTCTCTCTAGATAATTCGTGTCCCCCGTTGAGTGTAGAAGACAGTCGTTTTTGTGATAGTTTAGATCGTCCTCTAGATGTCAGAGGTAAGATTCGACATAATGCTTTGCCACACGTACATGTGCATAAAGTGTGTTTGTACATATATACTAATATCTACTTCATCTGAATAAAACTCATGTTGTCTTCCTTGTGATCGCGGTCACAGGATTTGATCTGACAGAAAAGTTTCTTCTCTGGAAGGGAACAGTCACAGAGGACAGGACGTCATTCCGTTTGGGAAGCAGTCCGCTCATCAAACCAACGGAGTGAGTAGTATGAACGTGCTTGTCTCTGTGTGTGCCTCAATATCTACAGTGATCTTTAATTTTTTTACATGATGTGGCATGGGGGGATCAGTAAGCAGTCAGAGGCCCATGGAAATCAGAAAATTATCAGAAATGAATACAGCATTGAAAATAGACTGAGAAAACCTTTGGCATTATTTTCAGGCTCTTGTCCAGGAGGTAATATGTGAAAGGGGGCACTGCACAAGAGCCTGAAAATTGTAACCACCCCAAAATTACATTGTTTGGTCCAATGCAAATGTTATGATATACAGGATTCTAGAGCTTAAACCTCCTACCATAACTGGTTCAGATTGCTAAAGTAACATCCATCCATCCATCTATCCATCATCACCTGCTTATCCACAGTCAGGTCATGGAGGTATCAGTTCTTACAGGGGACTCTAATCTTCCCTCTCTCTGGCCTCATCCACCAGCTCTGACTGGGGTGTCCTGAGGTGGTCCCAGGCCAGGGTGGAGATATAATCCCTCCACCTGGTCCTCAGTCTACCCCGTGGCCTCCTCCCAGCTGGACGTGTCTGGAACACCTCACTAGGGAGGAGACCAGGTGACCTCTTGACTAGATGCTGAACCTCCTCCACTGGCTCCTCTCTAGGTAGAGGAGCAGAGGCTCTACTCTGAGTCCCTCATGATGACTGATCCTCTCCCCCTTTCTCTGAGGGAGACTCCAGACACCCTCCTGAGAAAACCCATTTCAGCTACTTTTATCCACGACCTTATTTGCTCGGTCATGACCCAACTTTCATGGCCACAGGTGAGAGGAGAGAGGAAGATTGACCGGTAGATCAAGAGCTTTGCCTTCTGGCTCAGCTCTCTCTTTTCATCACATCCCAGTGTTTACCATTTTATCATACCTATCAGGGACTATTGATTGTGTCTTTAATATCCAAAACATCAGGTACAGCTGGTGAAGCAGGATTTTTCCCTTTTCTATTCATGTGGTGGTGCAGAGCTGCTGAATAACACAGGAAAGTCACGCTCACAAGTCACAGCTATTCACTAGTCTGCTAAAGTCATGTTAGCTACGTATCATTATGATGGGACTCTTAGGAGCTGTTATACTTATGAGGGTCATCTGTACTATGGCGGTTCAGTAGCCTTCCGTCAGGGTACATCATTCACGGCTGTTGCTGCTATCTGGAGTTCACCTGTGCATGTTATTGCAGCAGAGAATGAAAACACCCCAGTCCACATTTTTGAACGCTATAATTGAGTGTTTGCACACCATGAGCAGGGACACGGTGTTGTTAAATGGCAGATAGTCTCCTGTTTGATGGTTGTTAAAAAACTTGGTATTGTGATTCTGCACTGTAAATCACACAGTGAGTGACAGTCCCATGATCCGTTGACAGTACTCTAGTCCATGAGGGAAGCCAATGATATGGGGGGGGTGGCAACCTGTGTCACTCCTTTAGAAACAGCCCTGTCTCAATACAGACGTCTCCTGGCCTGTTAACATATTTCGAGATAACTCAGGAACCAGACACGTGTGCCTTTATGCTGTTTAAGAATTGCCACGAATGTGTCTTTTGCTGTGGGATCACAGCTCAATGCACACATGCAGGGACATCTGCAACGGTTTTTGTCAGGGCAATGTAATGAAGGCCGAATAAACAGGCAATCACATATTCAAGCAAAACGCAGGCTTGTTAGGCTGACCTGGCCTTTCGCCCAGTGAGTGCAGGGACGGACTCTGCATGACCATGTGAACTGATTTCAGATAAGCGGTTGATGACCCAGCACGGGCCTTCTTAGTGTGAGGTAACAGTGCTATCCACTTTTCTGAGTTTTCCAAATCCTATTTCCAAAGGGCACGAACGAACTCCAGGAGGTGTGATGACAAAGTTATCCAGTCTGCTATGTAAATGAGACACCGTGGTGGCCTTTGCTCAACTCTTATGAACAACTCAATTTGTGGGTCAAACACCACCTG
>OMLC01041622.1:0-15038 GCA_900302585.1 Regalecus glesne
AAGCTCATGTGTGAGGGCACTGGGGAAAAGAGGTGACCTTGTGGAGGTCCTTCTGAAGGAGACTGGGGCTATTTCATCCCCCCCCTGCCCCACTTACACAAAGGCTCTTCAGCAGAGTAGAAACATACTCCAGGCCCCATATTCCCCATCTCCCCCCATCTATCCATCAGACCATACATCTCCATCACAGGCTGGGGTCTTCAGTGCTACACGGCTCAGTTCCCAGCATGCTGTAAACTACAATGGATGTTTCCCAGTGAGTATTTTCAAGACTTGCCATACATGTCGACTCCGGTTCAAATTCCATTAAGGTCATGTTCTGGTTTAAGAACAGAACAGCAGGAAAGAATAACAGGCATAAAGAAATACATTCAAATGTTTGGGGAGAGTAAGATTGACAATGAAGAAAAATATCAAAAAATATCCAAAAAGTTGTTTAACGCTGTCCATGCCCAAGATATATAGTTTTTGAATAAAGAGACATAAAGACTAGGTTTAAGTTTTCCATTTGGATTTGATTCTATACATCATAAATATTATGAAGCTTTCTATCCTGGTATCTATTCATTGCCTGTGCTGACAGCTCTGCTGCAGAAAAATCTGGTTGCTTGGTGAATGAAGCACCCACCACCGAACCACCCACACCAAGCACCCTGGCATTGCCATTTTCTCTGACTCACTTCTCACTCAGCCTCCACTCATGTTCCTCACCCAGTCATCATGACCCAGATGAGAGGAGTGGGTGTCAGCAGCAGGTAAAAAAACCACATTGATTTCTCTCCTTTCCTCTTACTGCTTGTCTTACAGTCACAGCATGTCTCCACTGACTAAACCTCTGCAAACATCCCTGCAAACGAATCCCCATGGAGCCCTCACCCAAATAGTCAGGCAGCCTGACCAGATGTTTCATTAATAATGAATGGCGTTATCCTTATTAGTAGGACTAAAGTCACCGAGTAGCAGACGTTGTCGTGATACGTGATCTTACCCAGTTTTGTGTAGGGCTGCATAAAGCCGAGCCAGCACAATAGCCAGCGCGATGAGACTGAGCTATTTGCTTTCTCTTAGCACATTAAAAGTAAAACAGCAGAAGCTGGGTATGACTGATATACCTGCTGGGTAAGATGAGAAAGTGCATCAAGATCACAGATACTGAATGAGAATATAATTGGTGAGCTTCTGGAGGGTGGTGGATATTTCCTGGATAGGCGGAGTGTGTGAGAATGGTAGAGGTACTGCTTCATGGAAACACAAACTTTTGACATTTCTAGAACACCGAAGCGTGAGGAACCCAGTTAGAGATGGAAACTGTAAGAGACCCAAGGGGGTTAAGAGTGGGACAGAAGGCAAAAAAATAGGGGGACTATACCAAAAGAAAGCTCTTTGTCCTATCATTCCAAACACAGGCAGAGTTTGAAAAAGTTATTCTAAGCCAAGATGGTGGCTTACACTCCACTTTCTCTAAAGCTCTCCTGTAATGGTTTAAAGTGAAACTTCTCTTTAAATAAACTCTGACATTCACCCGTGCAGCATTTAAATATTTAGTTTGACTGCGCTGGTGGTACGGCAGCGACAGAAAGAATCTGTCCATCAAATAGAGGTTGGCCTGAGGGCCCACCATCCATTCTGGAAAATCAGAGCATACATATGGAAAAGTAGAGAAAACAGGGACGAAGGCAGAGGTATGCTTGTGTAGAATTAAACCATAGGTTTTGTTAGCAGATCGTTAACGACACTATTCAACTCAGTGGAATTATTATTTTTTTAACCAAAGTGGACTTTTGACTTCTACTCATCATGGATCTGCCTTCTCTGGGTGAGTTTCTATGTGTGGCATTCAGTGAAGATATGAAAGAAAACACTTGAACATGACTCATGGTACTTTAAACGCTAATCCTTATTCAGCAATAGTCTGTTTTCATGCAGCAGATTCCAGAGTTACATCCAAAGTGGACTTGATCCTGAATGTGCAGAAAACAGCTGTGTTCATGTTGTTGTTGGGCACGTCAGATGAGCTTTTCTGACTGGGAAGTAGGAGTCAGATAAAAAATGTCCAAAAGTTTAAGAATTTTTTTATCAGAAGTTTCTGGGGATTGACTATAAAGTAATCTTTAACCTCCTGAGGATATTGTGGTTCTAATGGTCTATGGTATGAAGACATTACTGCATTGAAGAATCCTTGAGATGTTTTGTGCTCTCCTCATTAACAAGCACAAGTTGATTACAGCTTTGCAGATGCCTTTTAAATACAAAGAGTAGCCACAGGACAGTAAGAAAATTCTATTTCCATATTTTGACAGATTAGATTGAACACATTTCTACATCTTATGTACAGACTTTAGAAGGCACGTACTCTATACTTCAGAAGATGCAGGCATTTTAATGGTATCTCTTTATGCTGCCTTCAAATTGAACTGCATGTCATCAGCAGCTAAACGGAGGAAAATCTGAGTCTCAAATGAATACCACACTCCTGCACACAGACATACATGCATGCACGTCTGTGCATGTGCGCATGCACACACACAGTCTGTTAAATGAATCAGCACAATGGCGCCCAGTTTGTTGACCTGTGGCCAAGATTAACTATCGAAATTTCCTGTTAAGCATGAGTCAGAGAGACAGACAGGTATAAAGACAGACAGCCAAACAGACAGTCAGCAAGAGAGACAAACAGAAACTGGTGTGCATGTGTAGTCTGTCCTACTGTCAGGTCTACATGGTGATGATAGTTACATGGCATGGGTCCTAGGCTGTTCCGGTGGCATCTACCTGTACAATGCTCAGCATTCTCCTCGTCATATTCTTCATGTATCTGAAGATTCCATTATAACTCTATTATCCTCTTTAAGTGTCATATTCTACAAATTGTGTCTAATTCTGTATACACAACATCCACTGTACATCTGTTTATTCTGGGAGAGAGAGCCCTTCTCTGTCGCTCTCCATGAGGTTTTTTCTGACTTTTTTCCTCCTCGTCAAAGATTTCTTTTTTAGTGAGTTATTCATTATCTGATGTGTAGGTCGAAGGACAGGATGTCATCTTACTGTAAAACTTACTGAGACAAACTTGTCCTTTGTGATAATGGACTATACAAATAAAATTGACTATACGTACATATGTACATAGAGTTCCAATATTTACTCCTTAAGAAGACTTAGAGCAAATTCTTTTTTTTTGAAATCCCAATTTCAAAGAATTTTCATGGCTCCAGATGAAGTAAAGAAGAAAAATCAAACAACAAAACTCGGTCATTTATGCTATCTAATAAAACTACAGAGACAATTGGTTTTGCCCTCCCACCAAGACTGTCCGGTGGGAGGGTGTTGTTGATCCTGTCAACAGCATTTCAACTCTTCAATAAGTTTAAATGATTCAATAAACCATCACAATACCTAATCCCTCCCCCCAAAACCCTCACTTCAGGATAAGGCAATTCATTTCCTTTCACTTTATCTTATTACACTGTTTCCCCCAACAAACATGGACAGATGATGAGTACATCTCATAAACTTACACGTGCTCACAAAACACACTCACACACACTCTCACACACACACACACACACACCATGTCAATACAGACACCAGAGCTTTGTCTCCACAGGATCCTGAGGGCCTGTAGAGGTTATGGATTGGAGGAGAAATTGCCATTTCCAGGACGTGACTTGCTCCTTGTGCATTTCATCATAACCAACGTGACTGTGAACTCAAGGCTTTATTGATCGAGTGCAGCTGGGAGCTGAGACTACAGGCAGTAGACACACACAAGGACAGACAAGGTTGAGGAAAAAGCGAAGGAGGAGAAATGAGTCACAATAAGCCATCTACATGCACAGTGATCATGTCAGCACAGAGACACAGAGACAGACACACATGCATCTGTAGTGTACAAAAGCACATTCCATTAGACGAATTCTATCAAACTAAGGCGGGATTGCTCAAGAGATAACTTCTCCAAACAGCAACCAGATCCTCTTCTTTTGGCAGAGAATAACACTGCAAGATGTGCCATCTGCACAGGACCATTCTCCATTTAAACTCTTACTTATTAATGTCATCTCTCTAAAGGCGAATGCTACAGAGGACAACTCCTCACAAGCTACACAATGAAGTGAGTGAAGTTTGAATGTATATTGCACATGCACACATACCATAGATACAAATGCAGGACTTCTGAAAATAAAGTATTTCAGTATTTCTAACTCTTATTCTGATTTCAACATTTTCAGAATAACCTTTCTGATGACCCCAAATTGATTTGACTAATTATAGTGCTGGTTAGCAGGACTTAACTTATCATGCTTTTATAATAATGAGCTACTATCCTTTCATTTGGTGTTTTATTCAGCATGCTTGTTTTTCATCCATTCATCCATCCAACCATCCATCATCAATCTCTTATCCGCAGGGGCAACTGGAACCTAACTCAGAGCTCATGAAGTGAAAGGCGGGGACAAAACCTGGACAGGTCACCAGTCCATCACAGGGCAGAGCAGTTAGAGGAGCAGTGCCTTGCTCGAGGACACTTTGACATCCGTCTTTGCAGGTGCCATGAGGTGTCTGCAGGCGTCTGTTCTTCAAAGGACCGGACAAGGCTTGACTACTTGTAATATGGTGAGTAAATAATTACGGCACCCATTTGAAATCTCCTCGAGACCAACCTGTGGGTCCTCAGCCGACCTTTGCAAAACACTTCCTTCAGTTAGAGTTGATCTGATCTTGTCTTATCTTATTTTGGTACAATCTTATTTCTTATATTATTTTTCTAGGCCTCTTTCTTCTTTATCCAGCCTGTTGTCCTCTACTCCTCCTTGCCTTATTTGAAACATGGGCCATTAGGAGACAGTGGGAGACAGCAGTGCCCTGTGAGAAACTAAATGACCCAGGCCTGTTGCTGTTTATACCGAGCTCAGACCGCTGCTAGCAACGCTGTTTATTTGAACTGTGAACCACTTTGTGTGAGACGTGTGTTTCTGTGTGCATGAAAGGGAAAGAGTGTTTGTGTTAGAGAGAGAGAGAGAGAGAGAGAAAGAGAGAGAGAGAGAGTCCAAGTATAACAGGAGAAGAAAAGCTGTTACACACAAAACCCAATGTCTTGCCCCCCAAATCCTTTGGCAACCCTCTTAGCATGCTTTTCACACAACGTTTATCTACCCTGCAGGCTGCTGGTACTCCTGTGGTTCTCTGGGCCACAGGCAGGCCTCTGTGTAGCCCAGCTATAGGTCTCTGGCCTAGGAAAGGCACTGGACTCCCTGGAACTCTAGAAATGAGGATGTCTCCCTGACTCACTTAAGCTATTAGAGGCAGACTGTGAAACCCACATCCACATAGACATACCCACATAAACTGATGGTCCCAACATACATGCACACTTGCAAGCACGGACACCCAAATACAAATGTTGATAAGAAATACAAAATATTTCATGCATACAATTTTGTAGACACACACACACACACGCACACACACACACACACACACACACACGCATGCACAGATGCACTGTGTGAAGTAAAGTGAATCATCTGATTATTATATAAATGTGGTTAATTATGCTCAAGCCCTGTGATGGAATGGTGACCTGTCCAGGGTGTTTCCCTGCCTTGTGCCCAATGAGCACTGGGATGGGCTTCAGCATGATTCCGTGACCCAACTTTGGGTAAGTGGTTGATGATGGATGGATCACCATTCAATGCAGACTCCATGTTGAGGTCACTTTCAATTGTATGTGCACACGTGCGCACTCACTCACTCTCACGCAAACACACACACACACACAAAGAAGAACAGCCATGTGGTGAGGTTAGTGTTGGCTTGGTAAAACTGCCAGAGGAAAGAGTGAAGTTTAAAAAGGTTAACAGTTTTTTAACACTGACACAGCCGGGGGCACAGACTGGAGGAACAGCAGGGAAACTGAGAGAGCCAAGTGTACAGAAAAAGGACACGCACACACTTACACACGCAGAAATTCACACAAATATGTTACCACACATGGACAGAGAGCTAGCCTTATCTAGTTGCTAGTTGAAAGTAACCTAAAATAACCTCCAGAGTGGCATTTTTGCAGGACTCGTAGGCTGGAATTTCCGTGCTAACTGTTGCTCTTTCAGCATTTCCTCCATCTAAATGTAGCTAGCTCTGAAACAGCACCACAGGCATCAATGGTCATAAAACACATATGATTGAGCACTTACACTGCCCATAGAAATGATGTACCATTACTTTTTTTTGGTTAGGATTCAATGTGTTTTGCAGAGAAAAGTAGTCCAAGCATGGGTAGTCTTTCTTTTAAAGATCTTTTTTTTTTGCATTTTCCACCTATTTTGATAGTAGAGAGATGGGAAAGGGAGGGAAAAGAGAGCAGATGTCACGCAGTAGAGGGCCCTGGCTGGAATCAAACCCACAATCCTAGGTAGAATCCTTAAGAAATATAGATTAAAAAATAATTCCATCCATCCATCCATCCATCAACTGCTTATCTGAAGTCCAGTCATGGAGTCATGCTGGAGTCTAGACAGGCCACCATTCCATCGCAGGGCATAAATAATGAAAGGTCCCTTTTATGTGTCATGATTAGTCCCAACATTGTGGAGGTGGACACAGGGTTAGATGGAGCTTGGGGGATTAAGGCCAGATGACCTTCTGGGACACCCTGTGGCGGATTCAAATGCATAGCCTCTAACCCATCAGTTCCTGAAGTGCATGCTATACCACCCAGCTACCACAGCCATAAATAATGACATAAATAATCATCAGCACCAACTCCCACTTGAAAAATGACTCCAGATAACCCCTTGACTCACAGACGTGACATTAACCCATAGTAAAACTCCAAACCAACAGATTCATTGGTCTTAGTTGCTATGCTCCACATCTGTCACTGGCATTAACACATGGCCAGGTAGAAACACTCAGCTTTTAGTGGAATTACATGACAACACATACTCTCTTGTTGAGCATATGCACACTGGAAAACATGCACATATCAAATAAAGACTTCATACTAGAACACATAAGATTGACGGTGCGAGTACAGGAACCATGCACATTTAACTCAACACCCTCAGTGCCTCTATTGTTCTCCAAAGTTAAAGTGAATCGATGTGTCATGGTGATTATAACTGAGAATGACATACTAATCTGAGACAGCCTTTTCAATATGGCATGCAAAATCACATCATAAAAATAAGCACCAGCTCAAATGCATTTTGGTCCCTGTTCTAGATCTCTGGTATCTAGGGCAGTAAAAGCAATGGGAAATCGGAAGAGCAAACCCTCTGCAGTGTAGGGTGTGTGTGTGTGTGTGTGTGTGTGTGTGTGTGTGTGTGTGTGTGTGTGTGCATGCCAGGGGTGTGCCAGTCAGAAGACTGACACTGGCGTCAGGATGAATCACATTCAGTCTACCATGCCAGGCCTGCGGCATACCATGCGGTCAGCTGCAACATTGTGGTGGATTTAAGTAGAGGGGGAGAAAGAAGGAGCGAGCAAGAATGAAAGAGTGAGGAAGAGAAAGATCTAGACAACATATCAAAGGAAGAAATTAATTCCACAAAAATAAGTGATAAAATAAAAGATGGAGAGGGAAAGGAGCATAAAAGTAAAAACTGAAAAAAACAGTGAGTATTAAAGACAAACACATGCAAAACATGAGCATATGACATTGATAAGCTTATTCCTCTCCAACCAAGCTCCGTGCCAATACTTTTCCACATACAGAGATGCTTGACCTATGGTTTTGTCTGATTGCTGGTTCAACTCATTATATGCTAATGTCTCAATTGCACATGAAAACAAGCCTAAAAATTCCCTATTGGTCTGATCCACCTAATATATTGACTTACTACACTTAGGGGGCAAGGCAAGTACAACAGTGCAACATCAATAATGTCCAGAAATTCCACATAGAGTTCTTCAATTTGCATTTAGGTGCCTGTGACCATTAGGAAGTTGCCCACCATCAGCTAATATGGCTTCCTGTGGGCTTCTAGCCTGGAGGTTGACCCCGGCACACAGAAATGGCGTGCCTAACATTGATTTCTATTGATCACCAGCTATTCAGCATTTAACTACAGATGCTGACCCTAACCCTTTTCTCTATATGATCCACTAACAGGCCCCAGATTTTGGTAAAAGTCCACCCCATCGGGAATAGTGAGCACTATTGATTACACATGACAATCCAGAATTGGATCATTTTAGCTATCTAATTTGGGATTTTTTTTAATTCTTCAAATTCTCCATGTTACAGAATGGTGGTACAGTTGTTGCCACTGTTGCCTCACAGCAAGAAGGTATTGGGTTCAAATCTTAGCCCAGGTCCTTTGGGTGTTCTCCCCATGTTTTCATAGGTTTCATCCAGGTGTTACACTTTCCTCCCACCATCAACAAGACATGTATGTTAGGGTTAATGCTCATCCCTGTGCCCCTGACCGAGGCAATGGGAAAAGGAAATGAAGTTGGTCCCTGGGTAATGCAGCTGCTCACAGCTCCTATACAATAGGATGAAGGATAAATGAAGAGGATACATTTCCTTTTAAGAGCACGATTCATTTTAAGAATACAATGATGAAATAAAGTGGCTTCTTCAAAGCAGTAACTGATCGGTTAACTGAATGAGGGCATTAGTAGCATTTATCAGGAGAATCATCATCTTATATCATCATAAATATGGGAATATAAACAATAGGCTATAAAAATGTCACCAGTATTTGAGAACGGATATGAGAGCAGAATTTTTGGATGACATAACACAGATCTGAGGGTGCAGAATGCAAAGCCAGAGTAACACATGAACCCTCACATCTGGCACACATTTAACCGACCATGTGCAAATTATTAAATATTTCTGGAACAGAGCCCTGATGTAGTCTATAATCTTTTGATTGGGGTTTATTCCTGTTGTTCACAGCTTGGTCTGCACTGACTTTGGAGCAGTGAGCAGTTTCTCTGAGAGTAGCTGAGAAGCACTGAGCAGAAGAGACGGGAGAGGAGGCAAAAGAACAAAATTGGGACAAAAGTTACAACAAGCAAAAGATGAAAAAGAAAGAGAAGAAGAAAAAAAATGAAGAAACTTCATTTATTTGTCTTTGTATATGCAATAAAAATTGTTCTCTGCATTTAACCCATCTTATTATATAGGAGCAGTGAGCGGCTGCAGAACCCAGAGACCAACTCCAGTTCTTTTTCCTATGGCCTTGCTCAGGGGCACAGGCAGGAGTAGTAATATGGAATGGCAACTTGCCCAGGGTGTTTTTCCACCTTTAATTTAATGAGGGCTGGGATAGGCTCCAGCATGATAAACAGTTGACAATAGATGGATGGATGGATGGATGCATGTCCTTTTGATGGTGGGAAGAAAATGGAGCACCTGGAAGAAACCCATACAGACATGGTGAGAAGATGAGAACTCCACACGGAAAGGACCTCGGACCGCCTGAGATTTGAACCGAGGGCCTTGTTTCTGTGAGGCAACAGTGCTAACCACTCAGCAACCATGCTGGCTAAAAGAGTGCTAAAAGCAATGAAATAACAGTACAGTGGCGAGTAAGAAATCTAATGGGAATCATGGCACAAAACCAACTCTAGAATAATAAAATGGTCATTTTTCAAGACAGTGAGTGCAGGATTACATCAGTTTTTTCCACTGACTGATACTTTGAAGGCAACACTTCATCACTGCTGCTGGTGCAAAGCTTTCTCAAAATACTGAGAAAGAAAACGGAAATAGAATGCAACAGCCAACTCTTAGCATCTCTGTCACAGCAAGGCCCTTCACACTTGCAGCATTCTCAGCTGCAAATGACTGTTTTAGAGCAGAGGGGTGAAATTCACCATCCCCTTGGCCAACAGCCTGAATAAACTGTAGAGGTTCTGTGTTGACCTGAAACCACATGTCAACTTGAGGATCATGGGCTCACTTGGCAGTGAAGTAGCTACTAGTGCCATGCTGTACGGTTGAGAGCTACTGACCTGTTTCAAGACTGGCACAGGAAGATATTACTTTAAGAAGTTCTCAAAGTTTGCTGTTAGTATCAACTGCTAATTTGGAATTTCAATAGTATGCAAACTGTGTGATCAATAGAATATGAGGGTGTGAATGAACGAGAGAAAAGGGAAGGTGGTGACTGAAATCCCTGTTATGACTTATGACAAACCAAAACACCATGAGTTTGAGACCGCTCCACCAATTTTAAAAATCTAGAATAAAGCCTAATGGGCAGCACACAAACCACCAAAGACATAAAACCTGACTTTTATAGACCTAGTAAACATCAAACATTTTAGACAGCCTGCACAGACCCCCACCCCAAATATCTCAATGTAAAACCTCAGCTAGTCTCTGTTTAGTGTCAGTGCCTTAGTGGTAGCTAGCTACCGTGTCCATTGGGTTTTTAGGCAAAGCACAAACCAGTGGAGCTGTGGTGAGGCTAGTGGCCAAGCAGCCACATGTTAGGTCCATGAGGTTAGACAACCACATCTGGTCTGCCTGCGCCCACTTAAGAGTCAACCATGGTTTACCATTTAGCCAAACCTCAGAGGTCGGGGACATGCAACCAAAGAAACGGTGTGTATTTAGGATGGCTTTATCATGTGATGCAGATTGTCTATGTGGGTCTTTGTTTGAATGTGCACATCTGTGATAATTATATGTATGAGAGAGAATGAAAAAAATGAGGCTAATATTAGGCTATTCATTTCACATAGGATGGGCTCCATTTGAAGTTCAGTATGAAGTTGAAATGAATTCAAAGCAGTTGTGCTCTTTACTATAAAAAATTCATTTTAGTGATGATGAGGATCAGATCCTGTCTGTAGATGCATAAAAGCCCCTCCTGAACCGGGTTGCTAATTCATTTACTCACAAACCAATATTTATTCTCCCAATTAGTTGTACCATCTGATGATCAGCACAGATTTGATGGGGCTGGGGAGGGCATTACTTAAATGTGAGCAAGTGCATTTATATTTATATGCTGTAAGACCTTAAATATTTCTGTGGTTTATTTATTCTTACCATTACAGTCCTCATTGGTCAGGAAATTTGCAAAATATATTTTCTCTGCAACCCAAAATTCTCTTAGCCTTTTGCTATTCTAGCCACTGGTGTAAATGTCAATGGTGGAACCACTACATTCCATCGGAGCCAAGAAGCTGTCAAGGGCCCATGAAGGGAGGTGCTTTTTTTGTTTCTTACACTTTTCAGACAGGGAGCGACTGACACACCTAAGCAATTCATTTACAATGAGAGGCAGGCATGGTAGGGAGGAGCTATGGTTTGCTTTGCAATTGTCAGGAGAACGTGTGGATGTCTGTGCATGTATGTGCACGAGAACACGTTTGTATATTGGAAAAGAAAAAAAAGCTCTGGGGTCAGTCACAATTATATCGCGCTACTGATTCTATCACTTGGTATATCCCACTTGGTTTCATTCAAGATAGGCGTTCATCGACACATCAATAGAGTTGCAAGTAAGGAGAGCTCAACTTTAATGTGCTCAAACAAATCAATCCTTAAGGTCATTTTTTAAAGCATTTCTGATGTGTTTGCTTGCTTTTCTGAGTTGTTTCTATGGGTAAAAACAAGATCAGATGAGCTAACTTTGGCTCTGTTGAACTGGTGCAAAAGCACACTATCATACAATGTCAATGTTACAAGTCAAATATATGAATGCGGCATAAGTAATACTTAGCCAATTACAAATTAATCACTTAAGACAATTATCCTGTACCATTCTGTTCAGAAACAAACTGCACAGCAGTTGGGCTTTGCATCTATTAAACAATGAGTCCTTGTTTTCATAAGACTTTGAATGAAGCAGGATGAGTGGAGGCAAATAATAACAAAGGGGAACTATGGCAGGACTGATGAACATCTGGAACTGGGTAGTATGGTGGCATAGCGATTAGCATTGTTACCTCACAGCAAGAAGGTCCTGGTTCAAGTCCCATACTAGGTCCTTTCTGTATGGAGTTTGCATATTCTCCCTGTGTCTGCATGGCTTTCCTCCCAACATCAAAAGAGAAATGCAGAGACTGCAGATGTGAATTAGCTTGAAGCTATAATCTGGTGCGGTGAATTTAACAGTTAAATTTATGTAGAAAGCTGCATGTGATCTCTTAAAAGAGGAAAAAAAATCTAAGCTGGATGGATGCATGTCATGCATGTCAAAACGAAACTGAACATCTGGGTCAAAGTGAGGTATTGCTGGCTCTGCCCTTGACACAAAACTCTCAGCCCAAATTGTCTCCCTCTAGTACATACGGAAGAACCTGATTAAATAAATAAACTATAATGCAAGACACCAGTAAAATAGTTCCATATAAAAGCCTCAAATGGGAAAATTATGATAAAGTGTCCATCTTGGTGGTGATGAAACACAGATGCTTTAAGATGAGAATCAATGGTGAGGGGTGCTAATTGGGCTATGTGCGAGCTCTTTGGTGTACATGTACGTGTGTGTAAATTGTCAATGATTCTGGCAATATATGACACAGGAATAATTAATTGGATTGAGAATGAATGAAATTAATAAAGAACACGACTAGTCACTGTGCCGCCCCCATCATTCCAGAATAAGCTGTTGCTTTAAAAGATCTTCAAAGTAGATGTCATGAGAACAAGGCAAAAAGATGATGGAAAACAAAACAAAACATAAAGCAAAGCTCAGGAGGTAGGGCAGTTGTCTAGTAATTGGAAGATTGATGGTTCGATTCCCGGCCCATGCAGAAAGCATGTTGAAGTATCCTTGACCAAGACCCTGAACCCCTAACTCCTCAAGCCTTGTGATAGAATTGTGACCAGGGCATTTCCCGCCTTTCACCCAATGAGTGCTGAGAAAGGCTCCAGCTTGACTCCATGACCCAGCTTCAGATAAGTAGTTGATGATGGATGGATGGACATCCTAATGCAAGGGTAATTTGTGTATGTCCAAACTGTGGTAGTCTGTAGTTTATTTGCCAATTTTAACATAGTGTCAACAACACAGAAGATTCCTCTTACATGAGGACTATGAGAATATTTCATGAGGATACTATTTCTGTAATCTATTCTAAAACATTGCAATCTTGTAGTACGCTTAACTGTTTTGGACTGTGACATACACCAAGTAACTCGTAGGTGGGCTGCTGTGCTCCGGCATATTCATAACGAGGGCAGCAAAGGATGGGGCAGAGACATGCTGTACAGAGCGGAGACTCAAGAGGCCAGGGTGAGAGTGTGAATGAAGAGTTTTTTCTACACTCACAGGCATGTCAGCAAACTAGAACTGAAGTCCAATGAACTAGTTAGGCAGGTAAAATTAGCAGCATGAGGAAGATGCTTCTGCAATGGCTCAGTGGTAGATAGAGAACACGTCTCGAGTCTGGTGCTGCAGATTCAATCCCAAAGTGGGGCGACAGGGAAGGGCATTTGACCTTAATCCCCCATGCTTGGTAAATATGAGAAATATGTTGTGAAGCACTTTGAGTGGTCAACAGACTAGAAAAGTGTGATATAAAAATGAGTCCATTTACCATATCAATGATCAAAACTACATATAAATCTGGCATTAGAGTATGTACGCTCTATTTCCCATCCTCTGATGAATCAAACCAAAATACATATTAGGAGAGACTCAAACCCACTGCTGAAAGGTGCTGACGTAGAGTAAATGCAAGGGATGGGTTCAACCACAGGACTAAGGAAGGCATGAATGTTGGTTCACTTTGGTTTTTGAATTTGAAGTAGGAGGCTGCTCTTGTCTGATCTAAAGAGCTCCAGGTGATTGTATTTCAGTTTCATGTGAAATATGGCAGATTTAGGTTAAAGCCGAGTGAGATGCCTGGTGAGGGGGTTGTATATAGGTGAATGTCTGTTTGTGCCTGCTGGTGGATGTGGGAGCCATGGCCTCTGTGTTTTCTGCGTGTGGGTTTGCAAGCACGCAAGACTGGCTTTGGAGCGAAAGCGAGGTAACAGAAGATGAGAAGGACATGGGCAAGAATAGACAAGTGAAATCAGGACAGGCAGTGGAATATCATTTGAGGGGGAGCTTCATGTCAACGTGTCTCTGTGGCAGTGTCTTTCATTAGCGAAGACCACCCTCCTGTGTCACAGTGGCAGGGAAAATTAGAGAACACACATCAGTGTACACACAACTACCGAGAAGTTGAAAATGTAATCACTTGCGAATGGTAGAAGCGTTCCCAGTCTAAAATAATTCCCCCTAGAGGAACTAATGGAAACCGATGTGCATACCTCCAACTGACTTAGCCAAACATGAAGGGTGTGTTTCATCCAAATCTCAAAGGGGGTTCAATCATGATGTCATGTTTGTTCCCCTCGGCACTGGTTTCCCTGCTAAAGTCTTGGTGCTTGCAGCTGTATTGCAATGAGGACTGTGTTGACACTTTTGACCGAGTGTATTTCTGCAGCGTTCAGGGTCTGTGTTCCCTTTGGAGCTGACCTATGAGTGTGTGTATATATGTGCATGTGTGTCTAATGGGGGACAGGGGGCAGAAGCAGAGATGCAGTCAAGCCTGAGACCAGAGCATCTAACAAGCATTAGATTAATTAATAGCCTAAATATGTTTCCAATTATCTGTGTGTTGGCTGCATGCAGTGCCACGGGGAGGACACAGTCTGCTCCTGTGACATCAGAGCTGTGCCAGGAGGTGAAGTCATAATTAACAGAGTGCCCCCCCATACACACTACACACACACACACCTATATGGACCTACACAAAAAGAGGAGAAAACCCCTAACCATGAGCCAAGTATCTCAGTACTGTTCATACTGAAGGGAGCACACGTGGGTGCCAATCCTAATCCACACATAAAGCACACATATAGACACATTTATTTTGGTGTAACAGAGAGCTCCTGAACATAAAGTGTTCCTCTCCCTCACACATAAGGAGCCTGCAGGAAGTCTCCCCTGCTGGGATGGTTTGTGAGAGCAATAATGGTGGCAAGAGATAGGGAAGGTGGGCAGGGGCAGGAGGTTGAGAGAGAGAGAGAGAGAGAGAGAGAGAGAAGGGGGAGAGAGAGAGGGGGGGGG
>OMLC01041623.1:0-17064 GCA_900302585.1 Regalecus glesne
CCAGGGGATTTGGTAAATTGCAGCAAGCACTCTGAACCCCACCAGTTCATCTTAACCCATTCATCAGGGGTTCGGTAGCAAAACAGTAAGCTTTTACGGGCACCGCGCTAAACAGCAACTTCTCAAAGCTCAAGTCTGTTGCAGTTAATGACTGCAGCTACAAAAACGCTGCGCTGGTTAACTGGAAGAGGCGGAAAACCCTGAATCCCGACACTTCTCATTTATCACGGATCTCGGAGCGCAGTCGACGACGTGATGATGAAAACGCGTCTGCCTCTCAAACTTGAAAATGGCAAGGATGAGCTTTTAAAAGCTAGGACTTTGCTGCGCCAACCGCTCCCTAGTTGAAACAGTCCGACAGCTACCAAACCTATCAAAGCCACCAGCAGTGGAACCCACACAAGTTCAGGAACATCACATGCACATCTTGTAGATCAGAAAAGGAAGTTTTGAGCATGGAGCGAGTTGAATAGAGAATTTGGGGGGAGAGAGAGAGAATAGAGGGAGCATGGTGGTTAATGGGGCTCTCTAAGAGGCTCTAATCTTTGGATAAGATGCAGTAGGACTTCAGTCAAAAGGCTTACCAGTGCCTCAATTAAAAAAAGCTGCATGGGTGCTCTCGGTGCTAACAGGAATGAAAAGGGCCCGGAGCTGCTGTCAAACCGGCGAGAGAGCTCAGCACGCAGCCCGCTAATGGAATATCCAGTCCCCTATTAACAGCCTGCTTAATCTTTCAAGAATCCTAACACCCATAAAAAAGGCCAATAAAAAAGGCAGAGTGAAGATTGTTTTTTAAAACACTCCCCCCCTCCTTCTCTTTTTGTGTTTTATGGGAGAACTGGGGCAGACTGAGGTGTCACGATTTTCAAATGAATTCTGGTGTCTGGGTGTATATAGACCTGTGGATTTACAGGGGTCTGGAATACAGATTAGTGTGTCAGGTCCTCGTCTTTGTGAGCAGAAGAAAAAAAAACGAAGAAGATGGGAGACACGAGAAAGGAGCAAGAGATAGGAGGAAACAGGGAACACCCCCCTCCCCCAAAAAAAGGAAAATCAGACCCAGAGAGGCAAATACCCAGTCAAAATGTCTCCCTTGGCTGTTGTTGCCGTGGCAACCTGTTCTCCCAGACACAATGTGCGACGAATGATGGTGTTGGAAGTCTCGCTACAGCCACTAGAAGATAGAGAGGGGGCTTCTAATTCTAACACTGCGAGCTCGGGCATAGTGAGCAGTGGGTTATCTTAATGATGATTCTAATGGGCTGTAATGGAGGCAGGGAGGTATCAGCACAACCAGCCCATCGCTCATTAAAATCCCTCTGCCAGTTAAAACCCACACAGCCACACACGCACTCACTACATAAATGCTAAATTCTGTTCTTTCGAATCGGTGCAGGCACACTTTTCGGTCCATGCTAATGCCACATAGTATGTACGAGCCTGCATTAGCATGGACATGCCTCTGTGTGGATATTATGCACATATTTCATGTCACGACAGGCAGAGAAATGTGAATGGAGTCTTCCAAATTCATTTAAGGAAGTGGGTTATGTAATTTCGATTATTCTTTTGTCTTGGAGCTGGTGGCAGCATGTTATCACAGATGGCTCTCACCATGTTTTTGTTGTTACCCAGCTAGGCACACTGTTATGGTGTGATAGCCCTGTTTAAACTGCAGGTGCTTCAGCTTGCTCAGCAGTGAAACCCAACACATGCTGCCAAAAACGGTAAATCGCCAACTAGAGAGCATTGTGCTGCTATGTTTGAGCATGCTAACCGCATACTAGCTTGTTTTTCACATCCATCCACCTATCCATCCATCCGTCCTTCCACCATCGACTGCTTCACCGAAGTCAGGTCATGGAATCGTGCTGGAGCCTATCCCAGCAGTCCTCGGGTGAGAGGCGGGGAAACGCCCTGTACAGGTCACCATTCCATCATAGGGCTTTACCAGTTAGGGGTTCAGCATCTTGCTCAAGGACACTTCGACATGCTTTCCAAAAGGAATGGAGCTAGAATGGAATCACCAATGTTCTGATGATTAGACGATTGCCCTACCTTCCGAGCTATGTTGCCCCCGTTTGCTCAATTGTCTTTTCCCCCAGGAACAGCTTTTCAAAAATGCAAGCACCAACACAGAGCTGATGAAATGACGGGGAATGTCTCCCTGACATCTCAGCACAGGGCTACATGCAGCAAAATGACTCCTGCTTTCAACAAACAACTTCCCCTTCCTTGTAAAAATATCACATCTGTCAAATGGAGTTCTGCGTGTTTCGACAAACTGTCAAAATAGACATTGCTTTCCTCTTGTTTTTCTCCTTCAGGATATAGAACGCACACTCCCGTTGATTTACGTGTGTTGAAAAGCCAGGTAAGCTTTTGGCAGCCATGCAAAGTGAATGTCATACAACTGTTTGTTAAAAAAAGAGACTCATCAGAAGGGCCAGAGCTGCAAACCTGACCAGATGGTGTGAGTGAGGCAGGTTGGAGGGCTGCCCACCCCTCCTGTTAGCTGAGTTAGTGCACCAGCGGGATGGGGACAATCCCTTGGGGGGTGTTGGCAAGCCTGCTCACCAGATGATATGTCATCCAACTATTGATCTTTTTATAGTCTTTCCCGTGGCCTTGCTCATTCATGAGATTTGGGTATGCCCTGGGAGCATGTGGCGTGGTGCTATGGCAAGATGGCGCTGGCTGAGTTGGGGGTGGATGAAGAGAGGAACATGGAGAGGAGTGTCTGAAAGTGAGGTGGCAGACAGACAGCAGGGCTGCTGGAATACGTGGCTGATGACTGATGTGTCCAGCAGGGATGAGGGGTGAGTAGGGTTTCACTGAGCAGCTGCTCCCGGCTCTGATATCCTTCACATGTGACCCTGTCTGTCCCTGTGAAACATCTGGAGAGCTGGCACTCATCTGCTCCCCAGCGGCCTCTGTGCAGACAGATAAGTGAGCACGGATGGGCTTGAAAAAAGTCTGGATAGGCTTGGTAGCAGCCATCAACTAGCGGAAGTTGGTGAAAGATAAGGTGGCCCCTTGCTACCATCAATATGTCCTGCTAAATGATGGGCTGGTTCCTAATGGCGTTTAGATGTTAGGCCCCGTAATACATAACACGTCCGATGAACCAGATGGACTTCCCTAAAAAGTAAGAGAATCAAGTCACCTAGTCAACTAGTGACTGAAACAGATGTCTGCAGTTGTTTCTCCATGATATTCCCTTCACAATCAGATGCCTTGACTTTGTGGCAGGGCTGCAGATGTGTGGCCTTTAAAACGTGTTGTCACTTTAAATACACAATTTCCCTTTTAACCACTTAAATGCAGACACATGCCCGGCCACCTGCAAATGAGCCCGACAACCTCATGAATGAGACACGAGTGCCCTAAACACTTTCCTCATTCAGCCTCCACCTACAGCCAACAACCGATTTGTGCTGTGCATGCAAATGAAGTTGTTGTATGAATTACCTGCCGTTGCCGACACCGACGCAAGCAGTATATACACGACAGCCAGGGAAACTGAACCTGTATGCAAATAGCCTGCTCAGATCAGATACGAGCGTATGCAAATTACGTAAATGACAAGGAGGCTCCAGGGCTAAGGGGAATGCAAGGCCACCCAGCGTTCTCGTTTACAAGGCAAACAACGCGGTTCGTTCACTTCGTTACTTTGCCAAAGCATAAACTGGCGAGGCGCTGATGAAATAAAGGACACGGATAGACCGAGATTTAAATAAACCGGGATGTCTCCTGAAAGACGTCAGTGGATGCATGAAGGTATGTGGTATTGCGCTCTGCCTTGATCTTTCTCCTGTGGTTTGCTGCTGGTTGACAAAATACTCTCCCGCTCCTGACAGCTGTGCTCACAACGCCTCGGAGTCTGTGCTTCTTTAGATGATCTGTGCACCGCTTAGCACCGCTCACCAATGAGTGACTTGGAAAACAGCAATAAGAGATACTGGCAGACAGCAGGAAACCACACTCTTGGCGATCACCACTTAGACCCAATCCCAAATTCCCCCTCTGTGGCCCTACCACTTGGCCTTACTCCTCCTTCTAGCGTGTGATGGCGTAGGGTACAGTGGCTCCTCTTTTGGGGAGGGGACGTTGAGGAGAAGCAGTCACCTTGCCTCTCCAAATGGAGAACTTGCAGATGCAGACTCTACGTGAGAGGCGTAGAAGAAGTTTCTCAGAGAGGTAAAAGAGAATTCCTAGACTGCTTTGTGAACAGAGGAAGTGTAACGAGGTTCATGGCTACCACACCAATAAGTGGAAAGAAGCCAAAGAAGAGAAGCGGCTTTATTGTCACATGACCAGGGCCAGTGGAATTCGCTCTGTGCATTTAACTCATTCTATTGTATTGGAGCAATGAGTGCAACTGCAGCCCAGTGTTTGCGGCCCAGTGAGAGGTTCAGTGTCCTGCTCAAGGACACTGCTCAAGGGACATGCAATTGGATTTTTACAGCAAGATCTTCAGAATAATCACTTTTCTTGATCTCGGTCGAACTTCAAGTAAATGTCTATTTGTCAGTGGCAGCACATTTATTTCAACACCCCATGCATGAAGCTTGAAAAATGATGCAGCAGCAAATTTTCCGCACTTGTCAGCTCATCTGATATCAGTGCGGGACAGAAATTTCTGTGGGCAGGACTACACAGACATAGCCCATGAGTAAACACGCTTCAATAGACTAATCTGTCTAGTTCTGCAATAGGAATTTGGTCAAAATTGGTCAAATAGTGTTGTAGACGAGGGGCCGCTGAAGCTCAGTGGTCGAGAATGCCCCTCAGGAATTGAAAAGCCAGAGGCAGCAGGTTCAAACCCACCATGGGGCATCAGAGAGGGCATCTGGCCTTAATCCTCCAAGCTCCATCTGAGTCCGTGTCCGCCTCTACAACAGACCTCTCTCAGCATTATACCGTCATAACCTCCAGAGCAAATCAGGTAAGTACCTGGTAGCTCCATCCTAAAGGGGCCCCACCCCAGCAGTGAGCTCTCAGGGAGTCGGAGTAGGGCCAGGGGTGGGGTTGAATTGAGATACTCTGTCTTCAGGAGTAACAGTAAAAACAGGGCGATTTCAGCTAAATGACTTTGTACAAGATGAACAGAGGGAACGAGTGGCTTTGAATCGTTGCAGTCATAATAAAATCATGAGAGAAATTTGCAGCGCCTCACTTTTGCCTACACCATTTAATCCGCCTTGACGAGAAGAAAGCTGGCTAAGATAGCAAAAGAGTGGGGACAGCTGGCACGTTTCAATTAGTCCTCTCTTTCTCTCCGCTGCAGCTGACAAAAGGAGTGGATGGCAGCAGATTGGGGATGGGTGTTAAGCTGTGACACGTTTACAGTCAAAGCCTAGGCATAAATTGAGAGAACCTAATGTTCATTTCAGAGAGCTGGCAGCTCATGCTGGGGGATGAATCAGTGTTTCCTCTGCATATTGGGCCACGGTTTTGAACCTTAGCCATATGGTGCTGGTTGCCTATTGCTATCCTCTTTTCATGGCGTACACACCGCTGTTGCAGAAGCGAGTGAGAGGAGGATTTTAATCAGATTGAGGACAGAAAAGTATGGTTTCCAACTGTCCAAGTCTGGCTTATTATGCACACACACACACACACACACACACGCACACGCACACGCACACGCACACACACACACACGTCCATATACGTTCCCAGTAGGCGGTGGCCATGGTAGAATGGTAGAGCATGTGCTTCAAGAAGTGACAAGTCAGAGGCCGCAGGTTCAAACCCAGCACGGGGCATCAGGAAGGGCATCTGGCCTCCATTCCATGTCCATCCCCACAACATGGGGACTAATCCTGATGTGTAAAAATGGGCCTCAAAATGGAACTCGTGCCTTTTCTTTATAATTCAAAGGTAATACGGCCCAGAGATGAGGATTCAGCATCAGGATTTAGTTAAATCTAGTCTTTCCCCAATGGCCTCACTTGTTTATGCTGCGGATATGTATATACATAAAAATTAAACTGATACTGACATATGACCAGGGGAAAAAGGCCTCGCTAGCGGCTATAAACGTCCACTAACCCATGGTCACAATGTGTTCTCAAGAGGTAAGATGTCTCCACAGTCAAACGCCTTCCCTTGTGTGTCCCTGAAAAAAAAAACGATCAATGGCTTCCCATCCCCCCTGCAAGATATTTACCCATCAGAGTGCTTATGTGCTTTGGGGCAGCCATCAGCCGCAGCTTCTTATGAACAGTTGCAGGTCGTCTGAGGTCAGCGCCACTGGGCTCTTTTGAATGAAAGGGCAGACTTCTTCCAACTTTCAACAGAAAAGCTCAAGTCTAATGGCTCCTCTGACACAGCCCACCCTGCCAGCCAGGAATGTGACCCCTTTCACTGTCAGTGACCCCTAACCAACCCTGATGGCCCCGCTAACCCCGAGGCCACTGTGCACAGACAGCCAACAGGCGGGGGAGAGGAGGGGCTGACGCTCTGAACTTCAAGGATGGATTTAGCAGTGAGGAAAATGAAAGGCCAAAAAACACAAGCGAGAAATGGGGGTGGCGTAGAGGTGACGCGGGGACACTCAGGAGTTATTTGTGCGGCGCTGCATGCGCTAGCCTTATCATTTCATTAATTAGCCTGACATGCCTGCCCGATGGACTCGAACGCCGCGGAGGCAGCTGTCTTGATTGATTACGGCAGCAGACGCGGCGCTGCAATTATCGAGGCAACTGGAGACAACGGCTGCCACTTCTAATAAAGGACTCCACTTCCTGCCTCCTACACCATGGAGGGAGGACGCCGGCAGCCCACCCGTGTCTCCTGCACCTCTAAGACCTCCTCCCAGAGACTCTGCTGGCTGCCACAAGAGCTCAGTGTGGGCTGTAATGCTAGAGGAGAGTGTCAGCTTTACTTAGGCTTGCATAATGCCATAACCATCTGAACAATGCCGCTTTGGTGCCCTGCAGGAAAGCGCTAGGCCCACCAGCTGGCTTACAAGCCATGGAGAATGGAGGGAGGAAAGGTACGAGTGAAGGAGGGAGAGAGAGAGAGAGAGAGAGAGAGAGAGAATAAGAAATCAGAAATCTTCAAGTCCCTGCAGAATTGGAGGGAGGGAGTGGTTGAGAAAAAAAAAAGTAAACAGAGGCACCGCTTGCCCGCTTCATTTCAAGCACGGACCTGCATGGGGCCCACATGTCTCTAAGTGTATATAATATTATCCTTTGGTGCTTAGCCGATTACTTCCCAATGACAGGGAAACGGCTGGGTGCAAATCCTTCAACAGTTCCTAAGTGGCATGACAGCGGGCTGAAAGAGCCTGCGAGCTTTTTCTTTTCCTCCTCCTCAACCTCCTCCTCCTCCGTCTCTATTTTCACTCCCGGCTTCCAAAGCAAACCAACAATTAGAAGCTGACAGCCCCTAACTGTTTGCCAAACTTCATTCATTGTTTTGACATGTGGAGCTATTGCCGCTCAGTACCGTGAAAGGGGGTAAAGCAAACATCTCTCCTAGCATATCAGGTTTCCTCAAGGGTTTTTCAGATTGTCATAGGTTGTGGTTTCCACCGAGAAGCCCACCCGAGGTACCCCGCTTGCTTCGCGCACATGTGGCAGACATGTTCCCCACTCCGGATAATACCTGCTGACAGCCCAGGAGGCTGAGGTAACTAGCTCTCCCGTGTGCTGATGTTCCGTGTGTGCATGGGGGGCGACATCTTTAATCAACGACCGCCGCAGATCGGGCCGATGCATCAGCCCCTGTAATTTTGTCATGTCCAACACGTCGTGTTTACATGTCCAAGTGGCCCTGTTATTACAAGCAGGAGCTTCTGCCTCTCACCGCACTGATCAAAACGGTGATTTCTGCGGGAGATATTAAAGAACGCCATCCTGAGCAACACGCGCCACCATCTCTGCATGGGGTTTCCACAGAGGAGGCAGGCATTTCATCCCACCGGCCTGAGAAAACAGATGGAAATAGAACACAAACAAATCCACCATCTTTCCGTCGTAAACTCATATGGATGCGGCATCAGTGGCAGGAGCGGTGATGTACCTAGCTTAACTCGCAGAGCTTCTGTAACGGAGCCGCGGTAGCTCAGTGGTAGAGCGGCCGCTCGGAACTGATGAGGTAGACGTCACGGGTTCAAACCCGCCACGAGGCGTCAGGAAGGGCGTCCGGTCTTAATCCCCCAAGCTCCATCTAATCCATGTCTAACCCCGCAATGCGGGGACTAATGGTGACATGTAAAACGAGCCCCTCACTCACATAGCTTCTAAGGCAAGCGAAGTAAGATGGAGACTTGGCAACATGTTGTGGGATAGCTTCGTCTATAGATGGCACGCCAGTGTGCATTTAGATGTCTGGGATTACGTTTCACACGTACACAAAGTGCCCTGAATAGATGTGGCGATGTAATCGATGCCTGCACTATGGGAGGATCCTGCCGCAATCTGAGGCTGCCGCTAAGCCGCCCCTGGATGGCCGCTGGGTAATTAGGCCTGCAGACGGAGACCCGACAGCTGTTGAGGACTGGACGGGAGCCGCCATGTTCCCTCAGCTAATGGCTACCTGCCAAAGTGGCTGGTTCTCAGCGGTCTATAAGCCTGTTTTCAGCAGCCGTCTTAAGAGAGTGATATTTTGAGGTGCAGACTTTGGAAATGGCAGACTCGAGGTCACGGGTGTTACCCCCCCCTTTCTTTTTCCCTCTTCTTCTCCCTTTCTGCTCTTGCACTGAATTGTTCGTCAAGGCTGACGGCATACTTAGAGGCCCGTGATGCAGATGTTTGGAATAGCTCTCATGCAGAGCTTAACTAGACAAACACACAAAAGCCTCCTAGACAGCCATGTCTGTTTGGAATGCCCTCATGTTCTCCACCTCCAGAGGAAAGGAGGTAAGATGCGGTGGGTGTATCAGGTTAGCAAACGTCCGTCGTCCTTCCTTGCACCCAATCCATCATCCCTGATCAGAGAAAAGGAGAGATTGGGGGTGGAGGGGTTAAAATGACCCAGAGAGTGACACTGTGAGCGATGGATGGAGGTGGGAGACGACAGAGAGAAGGAAGTTAATAAGGCAGGAGAAAGGCGAGAGGGAGCGGAGGGCAGGGAGCAATGTCAGGAAAACTAATGGAGACAAGGCCCAGCCCCTGACCTGTGGGGCCACTGCCACCACTGTCGGCTCTCATCTCCGTCAGCCCCTAGTCACTCTTACACCCTGGCAGGTGGGCAGGAAGTCAGTATACACATCCATCTATGTGTACACACACACATGCACACACAGGCTCCCATTCTTCTTCTGTTAGTGGTCCCAGTATTATTTGTTATTAAATGTTCCATTCTTAATGTTTCAGCAGTTTTCATCCATCCATCCATCCATCCATCCGGCCATCCGGCCATCCATCCATCCCTCATTGACATTGCAGGCATTTAGCAGACGCTCTTATCCAGAGCAACGCACATCAACTGAGCAGTTAGGGGTTCAGTGTATTGCTCAAGGACACCTCGACATGCTATGCTAGGAACGGGGATCGATCCTGTAACCTTCCGATTGCCAGACGACCAGTCTACCCTACCCTATGCCGCCCCTTCGGCAGTATCAACGGGCAGCGGCATATTCCCTTGGTGAGGATGTGATAGCTATGGCCTGAGCTGGATCTGCTGTACCGATTCACTCTGAAAGAGCGACGGTGAAAGGGAGAAGTCTCAATTCTCTGTTGACCTACAATGTTGCTGATTGGCCGACCAATTGTGTAACTTCTGTGACATAATTGGTCACCTGATCCAGTGGCCCAATCGTGTCAGTCACTGTAACCTGATCACTAAGGGGCCACTGTAGCTCAGTGGCGGAGCGCACGAGCCAGACGTCGTGAGTTCAAACCCACCGCAGGGCGTCAAGAGGGGCATCCGGCCTAAGTCCGTGTCCACCCCCAACATATGGGGACTAATCATGAGACGTAAAAACGGGTCTTTTAGTTCAAATGATCCACTACCTCATTAATATTCACCAGACATTTGTTCAATTCCATCCTTTTCTAGGTGTTTTTCATGACTGGAGAACTAGTCTATCAATTTCAGACACACACAGACACACACACACACACACACACGCTCACACACACACGCTCACACACACACACACATGCTCACACACACTCAATTCAATGACTGTTTGCAGTAGTTTGGGTCAAGCCCCTCACCCCCAGAGCGGACAGCGAACATTACCCACAACTTTTGAGTTTGGAGCTTTAGCATTTCGCTTCAGTGCCCAGAGGGCCCAAGAATTGATTTTCAGTAGCACAAAGGCAGTGTGTCAGCTAAGAGAAGGAGCACTGTGAAATCGCAGAGAAATTGGACTCTGTAATAGGCCAAACACAAGGCTCTGGAAAATTGTCGAACGAGGTAGGATGAAAAACCATGAAAAAAATAATTACAAAGCATCCAATTCCTCTTGTCAGACAAGTGTACTGCAGCCTGTAGATGGAAAACCAAACAGAAAAAAGTTCAGACAATCCAAACCCAAGCAGCGACTCTTTCTACCTCATGAACACAGTACGTGTCCAGAAGAGAATCCATCCCAATAACATTCATCACCTCTCCCACCCAGAGATTGCCGTGTGTGTCTAAATGCTGGGGTGGTAGGGGTCACACTTGAGAATGGGCTGTATATATACTATAAAGTGTTGTGACCCAGATGGCTCATCCTATCTGAGGACCATGTCCCCTCTGCCTCGGCTCTGGTGGCAGCTGCTACCAGGATTAGGTTGATTCTACGCTTGGCTGAGACAGATACAGCATGCTATAGCTGATAAGGTGCCATGGGCTCTGTGTTACTCCCTGCTCTTAACAGCTGACAAGCCAGCACCTTTATCATCTGGGATTATTCAACTCCATGCTGACCGTTTCAGAAATACGACGGGCGTTATTTTAGACGTACTGGCCAACGCAGCCACAAAAGAACGGGCAGCCGGGCACACTTACTGACAGGGGCGTGTACGTGGGCTCAAACGCACACAAAAGCTGTCCCGGATGCTGAAGACATGCCTGAATGAGGTTTTGAATATTTTTTTGGTTATTTTTATTTGACATTTTTTCGATTCCCTCATCAGTCTCACAAGGAACATTTGGATTTCTCTGCATTTTAACCCATCTTATTATATAGGAGCAGGCAACGGGCACCATAGGGTGCTAAGGAAACAGTTAGGGGTTCAGTGTCTTGCTCAAGGACACCTCGACATGCTGTATGCAGGATCGGGGATCGAACCCACGATCTGCATGCATGCAAAGATTCGTCAACCATTTGTGCAGTGATAAAAATAAATAAATCACATCCTTAGACTATAAAACATTAAATTGCACGTATTTCTCTTGTTATCATTAATCAACTAGATCTTGATCATACGCTCTCACTCGGCTGTTATTGTGAGATGTGATGCTGCATTGGGCAAAAGAAGAGATGATGCAGCATTCACGTGGACATGGTTATGTTGTGCGTCAAAGTAAGTCACACCATGAAACGGTCACGTACCAGTGAAATAATTTTCCTTTTCACCATTACAGGAGAGCGAATAGCCAGGCGAACAAGTCAATCAAAGATCACAGCATCCTAGGCATGATAAACCGACCCAGCATACTCGATCAGTTGCAGAACAGTGCAATTGAACAATGCATCACTGATGTGCAGCCATAACAGGTTATTCATATTTTTCCCTGTGCCGTATTGCCAACTCCCATTAACCGTCTCCCAGGAAAAAACGATAAATTGTATACTGATTTCACCGTCGATTACCATGGCGATGATTGAAGGCTTCGAAGCATTCGGGTCATGCCCTGACACACAATCACACACAAACACACACACACACACACACTCTCTTTATGGGTCACATGGTGCTGGAGCGCTTATTCTCTGCTTCGCAAAGCAAATAGCGCTGAGATCCTGGTCCTGCTGCTCACTCCTAAACCAACAGCCGAGGAGGTTAGAGCCCTTGCTCTGCTGAATGGGGCATCAGAGTGAGAAGCCATTAGGGGGGCCCAACATCAGTCCCAGCACAGGGAATACGACAGGAGCCAAAAACAACAGTCAAACAGATGACCGCTTGATTATTGGAGGAGACCACACTGTGCAAGCCCCCTACACCAAATCCAAAGCACAGCGCCTCGCGTCTGAACGAATTACCACTTGTCCAGTAACAAAACAGTGGTCAGATTAATGGCGCTCATGCATGGTGAAAAACTGGTCCAAACACAAGCTCTTTCTCAGTGGTGTGTGTCAGGTTACTGCTTTCACCATGTGTTGAGTTCAAGGCTAATAGCGGGCGGGGGCGTATCACAAGACTCCAGACCAGGCCCTCTGAGAGTTATGAGGTACTAGTCCAAGCAGAGGGACTCCAAGAGTGCAGTGACAGAAGCACGGATGTGACTAGCACTGGAGAGGCAGGGCGTGGAGAAAATCCACTCAAACAGAACAAACAGTGTAAGTGGACCGCCCTCTGCTGATGGTGATACTCATCGAATGGCATTTCTGTCCTATTTGGGATTTCACTTCCTCAGTTTAGCTTTTCCCAGAATGCTCCCTGGCAAGCTCTTTCGGTGTGTGGATGTCCTTGTCCATCACAGGATCAGTGGCATTTTATATCCACCCTGTTCCTGGCAATGATTTTTCCATATTTATAAGCTTGTGTGAACTGCTTCCCAAAACGTCAAATCCATTACAAGCATGTTTGTAATATCCATCTAGGCTGATGACTGTCTGCTTGCCAGCAATTGTACATTATCCAAGCGACGTGTTTGGCCACAATTGCCTACCATCTGGCTTTGTCAATGAACATTACAGCCTCATCTGCAAACAACATTGGCTCCAAACTGCTCAACACAGATGAGCTTAAAACGCACATAGCAGGGAGCTACAATCCTCAAACAAATATGGGATGGGAGGAAAAAAATCCCACTCTTGCTGACAAAATGACTGGAGCTCAGAAAAAAGGATTAAAAACAAGACCTATGCAGACCTGTAAACCTGCGAATGATCATAGACGACACGTTTTACACGGAAGGCCTGACACCCGTGATAAGACACAAGTCATACGTTCTCCTAAAGGAACAATACAAAAGCCTTGGTCATCTCTGCTGGCTCTGTCTCTGCAGGAAAAAGGAGGAGGGGGAGGAGGAGGGGAAGGAGGAGAAAGATAACACAGGGGAAGAAATGAGAGCTAGTGCTCTCTAGAGTCATCCCTCCTGAATTGGTCATTTAAAAAAAAAAAAGAATCACAAGGCCTTCATCCATTCTAGCCTGCGGTGCTATCCTACTGAGATGAGAGTCAGCCATTCCTTCACAAGTTAGCCTGCTAGCTGCAGGGGCTGCAGATTATCTGCTGAGAATCCTTCCCTTGTCAGGCTACCTCTGATCTCCCTGCTTATTGGAAAGGTATGCGCTCTCTACACATGCCTCGGCCCTGGGGCTTAGTGAATCAGTTAGTGAACCAGACCGATGGAGGGCTGCAACTAAGTGGGGTTGAGTTCAACACACAGCCTTGCTGTCAAAGGTATTACACTGCCTGAAATACAGCCACTTACACAGCCCCCCTTTTTGTCTTACATCCATCCCACTCAGCTGGAGCAAACCAACACGGCGTATTAAATCATATTTCGCTATCTTCTGTCAGTGACAAGGAGCCAATCCCGCCGACTGGTCTGTTTCCCCGTTCCGTCATCACGTGGGCTTATTGGCCACCCTATGCTGAGCAGCAGCTGATGGCTGCACAAATATAGAAACGTCAGCTGAGGTGTGAGGAAATGCCACCTCAGGGTCATAGCCACGTCTATTTTTTCGGACTTGTTGCCAAGTGATACTGATGGCAGAGGGCTCACGTACCGGAGGAGTAAAAGGGGATGGCAATCACATGCTTGGAAAGGCTATGATTGCAGCAAACTGGCAGTTTATCAGTTAACCCTGACCTGAGATGACTGGGATGAAGGTCCTCAGGTGGCCAATAGGGAAACTTGTGCTGTGAGGAAGAAAACCCTTCGTGCTCCCTGGTACTGCTCAGCGGCAGGGGGGGATTCAATATATGTACACTTTCAGCCTTTTGTATTGATTTCATTATCTAATATGGCGTGAAGCTCATGATGTACACCGTGCTTAACAGCACAACGGGAGGCACGGCTCAGAGATGATGCACCATTCTACACCTGACTATCAGTTGAAATAATATGGGAAAATCAAAGCAGCTAAAAAGCCGATTGTGCCCCTGACATGTTCCCTGAAAACTCCCTTGCGGCCTTCAGTGGTTTAGTAATTGCTCCCTCTGCACTGCTGGAGCAGGATCCATATTCGGTCAATGGAGAGAGAGCAGCACAATGGACCTCATCATGGAGCCTTCAACGTGACTCCTATTCTCCGTCACAATAGCCCATCACCACAGACAAGCACAGTGGGATAGATGACAGGGAAGTGATAAGCATGATAGGCAGTTGTCAAGCTTCCTGACATCTAATCCTAGAAACGGGCACAGGGGAGGAAATGAGACAGTCTGACTAAATTCTGGTTCTGAGGTTTTGTCGCTGAGCTAAAACTTACTCGCCACTCCCGGCAGGAACTAAGTTAATATTTCATGCACAGCAGGCTCCTTTCACAGAGCTGACATGTTTCTAATGGACCTACTAGCGGCTCTAAAGGGGGCATAGAGTGCATCGGGGTATAGTGCAACATATTGCCAATGACATTACAAGCTACTTAACCGGTTTGCCAAAAACTAAAATCACGAGTAACCGCTTCGGTATCATGTTAGCGGAGTATATTTTCTCTTTTTCTTGCTCTCTTCATATTTTCTGTCTCACAAACAGACAATTTGGCAGAGCTGGAATGGTGACATCACACCCAGGAATGAAACATAAACCGAACAAATCCCTCCAGTTGGCCATTAAAGAGGCCATGCCAGTGAGGGATTGTGGGTAATGTGGCTGGGTCCCTTTGAACACCTGCCACTCTCCATAAATAATACACGGGGACGTAATCGTAATTTAAAAGGCTGTAAATATTTCAGAGGAATTAAAATAATTTATGGAACACTGTGGCGTAACAGGGTGCATGGGTGTTTTCCCTCCTCTTTCCCTCATCTCAGCCGGGCCGCGCGGCGGAACGATGGGCAGCCTCGGTGCGAGCTGGGGAATCTGTAATTGCTTTCTCTGTCCCTGATGTCGGCTTCCTGCCTTAAATCAAAAAAAGCAATCTCTGTCAGTAATGGCTCAATTAATAATTAAACATGCCTTGTGTCTGCCGCAGCCCTCCCACCCCCACCCCCTATTTGTTTTCATCCCTTCAACAGGGACGGCTTCACAAACAGCATACTGTAGCACCGTCGATGATGGGAAGGAGCATCAGTGCCGGGCTCATTTTCCAAAAGGACAAATCGGCAGCCTGAAGTCTGTCAACAGTGACATGCAGAAGGAATAAAACCTCACGTATTGACTTCCTCTCATATCCTTCAAGGTCTTCAAGCTCTGTCTGGACCAGACGATGCTTAGCGAAGGGATTCACTGACAATTTGACAATTGGTGGGTTCGAACCCCCTGCCTCCGGCTCATCAGTTCCTGAAGCATGCACTGGACCACTGAGCTACCACGGCCCCCTGATTTGCTTCTGTTAAATGTTTAATTCAAATCAAGGGAACACATCTCAGGTCAGGCTCTGTGACACCTGATGTGATCCTGGAGATTAGCGACTGGCCCCTGACCACCTGATGCTACACACTGTGGCTGTCACATGTCTGCCAAACACCCCGGAGCTCAGCTATAAGTGTTCTGTCAATACCGAGGCCAATGGTCCCCCTTGATAACCAAAACCATTTCTAGCCGGCTGCCTGGGTTTCATCAAGCCGATCACAGTCAGGAACTGCAGGTGAGCTTTACCAGGCTTCGATTCCACAGCTGTGATGGCCCATTTAATGCTAGCAACCACTAATCTGGCTGTGCGAAGCCTTCGCAAGCCCCTGCATTTTTCAACAACGCGTCTGGCTCCTGGTCACACCACGGGCGAGCCAGCCGGCCGGCCGGCCAGCCACGCTCTCCATCCACCACCTCCACTCTGCTCTGATTCAACAGCGGCAAAAGCTGATTAGCTGGTCGCAAGGTCAACCTCTATTCATTATTTAATGGGCGGGAGGCCACAAACAGTGAAAGCCGGCTGGCGGGGTTAGTGAAACATCACAATGACCAGGCCAGATGAGGGCTGCCCAGCGAATACAAACACACTCTCTCATCTACCTCACTGCATCCACGCTGCCCTCAATCTCCCCCTGCCCCTGACCTCTCCAACCCCACCCCCCAACTCCACTACATCCTCAGCTCACTTCTCCAACTCTCGGTTGTGTTTCTTTGGCTTTCTGTGGTCTGTTGTGTAGATGGGAGCCCGGGAGCCAAGACTGCCCCAGGTAGTGGTGCAGGGTAGTGTGAGAAGGGCCCACGGCTGTGGGTAGGAGCATAGCGCTTTTTTATTCTGTTCAGATGCAGGAAACAGCAGTGGTGGATCTGACGCCATTCAGCAATCCATTGAGAGTGCAGGCCTGCAGACAAGGTGGTTGATTGGCGATTCGACAAGCAAGACCCAGGACTGTGCAGCATGTAATGAGGGCTTAGGAAGCAAGGCATGAGCTCATGGTGTGTATGTGTGAGTTTGTGGAGAGTGGCGGTGGGGAAGAAGGGCGGGATTCGACTACTCGGTTCAAAAGGAGCTGATTTCTGACAATAGCAGTGATGGATATGTGTACATAATGGGCTTTGTAGAAAACAAGGGGAGAAGTGAGTCAGATTACGAGCAGACTTAAATCCTTCAGCATGAGTTCTGGACCTGTGCTTAACAGTTTGAGGATAAATTCGAAATCCAATGCTGAGCTCGACAGTTTCTGCAGCATCATTTGTTTACTTCCAGATCGATCAAGCTAATTGGTCCAACATCCCTGACGGGCAAGGAACCTGAAATAAGGGTGGATGCTACTGTTCCTGTGAATACTGCCGTAACCCTTCCTTCAACTTCTCTGCAGCCAGAAGGAGTTAAAGAATCAGTTGTGCATCATCATGCCCCCCCCCCCC
>OMLC01041625.1:0-17452 GCA_900302585.1 Regalecus glesne
TTTGCATGTCACACACACACAAACACACACACACACACACAGACACACACACACACACACACACACACACACACACACACTCTCTAATCTCTGACCTCTAAAGCCACTCAATCAAGGCCTTGGTGTCGCTTTCAGACTATAAATCGTCACTACCCCCATGTGGCCAAAAGGACACATTACAAATAAAAGTGTTTCTTCCCCTCAGCTCAAACTTTCAATTTCTAGTGTGCAATGGACATTAAGAGGTCTGTTTTATGTGTCACCATTAGTCCCCACGTTGTGATAGGCAAAAAATATCAAGGACAAAATACACAAATCATTCCGTATCTAGAATTTAAAAAATCCACACATTGTTTGACATGATATGTGTGTGAAGACATGTAATAACAACAGACTTTGTAACTTACCTCAAATACAGGTTTAGCATTGTTGTAAACTGAGAGGATATGAGTGATGCCATTTTGAGACAGACTTTCTCTGTTTTCTGCATCTGAGACATATAAAAGTAAAATTTCACTGAAATTGAATCAATGAGCCCCCACACCCCATCCACCCATAAAACACATTTATCCACATCAAACATAAGAACAATTAAAAAGAAAGTGCTTTAAGATGTTGGTTGTCCTTAAAAAGCTGCAATAGTTGCAGAAGGACCTCCAATCCTTTAGTCCTGTAATAGGCTATTTTCCCACACTGTGGTTTGGCCAGCTTTCAAGACCAGCGTCAAAGACACTATACTTAGAAATGTGCAGATGCCATATTATCTGGGTAAAGGTAGTGCCTGGTAGGGGTACACAGTACACTGCTTCTGATAATTACTCCGTTTTTATATTGCTGTGCTGGTTTAACAAGACATGACCTTAATTCCCCTGTTATTCCAATATGCAATGAAGCTCTGATACTGTTTTACTCCAATGCGTGGACTAAACCCGTGTCCGACAGCAGAAGACATGAAAAGCTGTGGCTACCTTGCAGATATGGCAAAAGACCCTGACCAACAGATAATAAAACATTGGTACCTTTAACTCAAGTTTAGCCATGTCTTACCTCTTTGGCAGAGGGGAAGATCGATAGCCCCTTTGGCTCTGTTTCTCTTATGACCATGAATTACTGTAGGCTTTGGTAACTTAATCAAAAACAATATACTTCGGAAATGAGGGGTTAGTTTTATGTGTCCAAGTTCCATCTAAGTCACCTAAGTCCCCCCACAAAGGTGGGAGTGTACATAAACTTAGATGGAGCTTGGGGGATTAATGCCGGATGCCCTTCCTGAGCCCCCACGGTGGGGTCAAACCCGCAGTGTCTGGCTGTCAGTTCCTGAAAGTGGGTGCTCTACTACTGAGCTACCGGGACTCACAATACTCTTCAGAAATGCAACCTTAAACATGAAGTGACAATGTAATGTAAGGAAAGTCCGGTGATATTCCACTGGATGAGTCCTGCACCCCAACCCCTTCACCTTTATTCTCTGCAAGCATTAAGGACCAACTACTACGTGTCCCCTTTTCTTAAGGATTGCAAACCTGGCAATAATAAAAATATTAACAACACTGCAAAGAGTTACATTATTTTTCTCACCTCTTATATTTCCAAGGTAGAGTCCATCAACAACCTGTGAAGCAGCAGTTACAGACATGTTGGGATACAAGTTTGACTTTGCTTAGAATCCCTGCTTCAAAACTCATGCACAGCGAAAAGTACACCAGATGCAGCTAAAGTAGGTTTAGCTGTAGTTAAGGCTTAAATTTTGAGGTACTGGGAGGGGGACTGGTGGGCAAGGAATAATTTCTGTTACTCATAGAAGGCCTGAAGCAATCATGTGATATTATCAGGACCAAGTGATGAGTGCAAGTAGCCTCTGGCCTATATTATTGTTACATTTTGAGATTTACAACAATCAGAGGTCAAATTTACGATAGAGGATATTAAGATCCACCATTAAAGCCTCTGGGATATAGGTTGAAGCGTCATGTACTTGCATTACTCCCCCTGTTGCTAGTAGGCATTCTGCACTTTACTAAAAACTATGTGAACAGATGTATGGTATAGGCTTTGGCCCTGGCTTTCTACATGAAGGATGGCCTTCATAACTATTATGGAACATTGTGGCCTTTACTTTGGTTGAAGTCACACTTATTGAGAGTAGCACAAATCAGATGATTTGGTTATATCAATGTTTGAAACACGTCAGTTTCCCTACAACACATCATTCAAGATCCAGTAGCTAAGCCTTCCTGGGGAGAACCTCATCATAGAGTCATTAAATTTTCCTTCTTGATGATAAGATACATATTGTTCAGTATAATAAATCCAAACGAATAGTAACAGTAATGCTGTGTGGTGCTGTTTTATCAAAGCCCCAACGTTAAACATAATCAACTGCAGGAGCTGCTCTTGGGCTATATGTCTTGATGCTACTATTCATTGGTCATAATGAGAAATATTCTTCCTTGTTTATTTACAAACAGCTGTGTTGTGACGATATGTCACGTGATTCGCCCCGTTCTGTGTTAATAGCGTAGAAATACAGATAGACAAGTCGTTAGTTAAGTTAGCTACGCTTGTCTCCCGCAAAAAAATTAACAACAAAATAATCCACACTTAAACGAATAAAAATGACTGTTGGGAAATCGTAGCCTACCTTGTTCATCCCATTGCCCATGTTGACTGAAAATCAGAGATGTGTAGAGCTACTCTGACTGGTGGATATACGGCATTGATTTGAAACAAATAGACGAGGCGAAATAGACAACGACTCCAGCCTTTGAACGTAACTGGATATCCTGTGCTGAAAACAGTCTATCTATTGTTCAACAGCATTATGAAGTTCAGGATGTCGTGTCATACAAATTGAGTAGTCTTTCAACCTTGTTTCCCAAACCCTACTAGTTCCGTCTGAAACATCCTTCTTCCGGATGCTTATCGCTATACGTAATGATGACGTCACACAGGCGGTTTCCTCTGATACATAGATCACAATGCCGCAGTCAGCGCCCAGCGACACGTTTTCACATCCGTTTACCGTTTACAGAATTGATCTGTTATTCCATATTACTTGGGTGTGTGTAATCATATGTGGATTTTTCCCCCATCCACTGGGCAAGGCAATCGGAATTGCTCTAAATTGTACGCCTCTTGAGTTGAGAACCCATTGACTACACATTTAGCCACCTATTGTGCCACTTACTTTTCCTCTATGTATCCAGGCTGAATTTAAGAAATGGATAATAGGTCTTTACAATATGGGTTGCTTCGCCATTTGGCTCCACCAAAATATTCAACGTGGTTACGATCACATTGTGCCAATTGTTGATAAGGTAAATTGCCATTCAAAAGGTGACCTATTTTGTGCCACAACCTCACATGGTTAATATTGTAGGTAGCAAACTTAAGGTAGAATGACCAATTACTACCTACATCCTCAAACACATTTTAGGATATTCTCTCAAACCTTATTCAATAATATATTTTATACTAAACATTTTGGACGAAGATAATTCGGTTGAACAAATGACTGTTAATCACTTGTCACTTGTAGCCCTTAGAAAAGGCCCCCAAGTCAGGGTATTAAACCTCAAAGCATGACTACAACAGCACAAGAAATAATGGCGGATTATAGTAAGCATGGAAAGGTTTCACACAATAACAAACAGAAATCACCCTAGGTTCAATACGACCTGTACTAAAATTATCAAAATAACCAACAAGGGAACCAGAATAATGTGGACATTAGGTCTGAGAAACACTCGTGGGGAAATAGGAATTTTTATTCTCATTTCTATAGTACAGTGACCTTAAGAGGAAGATGCCTTCCAGAATGCAAAGACTGAATGAATATGAAACAACTGATAAATACAGAGATATTGGTATGCTTGTATCCTTGGGTTGGTCTGTTTTTGTGAGTGCAGGTCATGATCCTCTGGATGGTTTATTTCTTCCACTGCTTATTCTCATAGTCCCACTTGGCTGAGAAGCCTTCAACTGGATTGGCTCTCATGTCAAGAATCCTCTGCAGCTCTTTCTCTTTGTACTCCTGGTCAAATGTGTGTGGGACGGGTCCGTACACTGCAGATTAACAAAAATAAAATCAGGCAGTGAGTTGGTTTCAACTATAAGTGTGACCCATGACCATTACACTGTTGTGCACAAACACTAGGAATGGAAAACATAACTGTTACAATCTAAGGATTTTGCAAAACAGATGTATCAAAACACCATATATATTGCACCCCATTGCCAATATATTCCAATTATTATTAATAAGACATACCAAATTTTCTTTGCCAAAGAACAACCAGGCCAGTAAAGCCAACAAAGAAAAAGATCCCAGCAATGACTGATTTCCACTCTGAGGTTCCCTGGTTCATCTCAGCAAAGCTCTGTTTGAAGCTGATGCGGTACACTGTAGATATATAAACACACACATCATTAGACTAACAATAAAAAAAAATCATTGACATTAGTCAAATACAATTTCTCTACTATTTACAGGCTAAAAAAACCTTTAATTATCAAAAATGATAGCTGATAATGAACAACATAAAGCATCTGGGGCATGCATTCATTACAGTGGAGCCTTACATGCAATCTTCTCATCATTAGAAAGAGAAGCCCAGGAGCCCTTCTCCTTTTCCTTCAAGGAAATTTGCTCAGGACTCAGATTCTGCACGTACTGGATGTCGGGTAGGGGGTTCTCCCTCCTGTCAAAATAAGAAGGGAGGGTATAGTCCTCTACCTTAGCAACACCTGTAGAAGACAACACAGAGACTCAGTAAGTTTTCAAAGAACAGTGGCTTGTTTGACATGAAAAAAAAATCTTGTTTTGGAAATATTATTGTAAAATGTCACACAAATGTTACTTGTCACATAAAAGGCGAGTTGGTTCAACTGGATAAGAAGTTTGTGCAGAAATGGTTCTGAATAAACTTCTTATCCAGTGGAACCGATTCATCTTTTTTGTGATTCCCTTACCTGGATTATTGAGCATGCATCAGGAGATTATGACATTCATTTTACAAAACGGTGGTGGCACTAGCCATCTTTTATGGAGTGGTCTGCTGGGGTAGCAGCATCTCAGCTGCAGAGAGGAAGAGACCTAATAAACTGATCAAGAGAGCTAGCTCTATCCTGGGATGCCCCCTCTACTGTGGAGGTAGAGGTAGATAAGAGAATCATGGCTAAGTAGTAATCCGTGATGGACAATGAATCTCAACCCATGCAGGACTACATTGTTGCACTGGAGCTCCTTCAGTAACAGGTTACTGCATCCAAGCGGTTTGAAAGATAATTTTCGCAGGTTTTCCCTCCCTGCAGCTGTCAGACACTAATCAGCACTGCTCCCCAATAGGCCAAATTCACAAGACAAACAACTGGATAGCATACTATTTACTTAGTTAACTGCTGAGTTTGTTACTTCTGTTCATGCCTTTCATGTTTTCAACATTCCCCCTAGTTTAATTTGCTTTTAATATTCTATGCCTGCTTTGATTTCATGCCTTTCTGATTGTGCCTTCCACTTTGCTGTTGCAACACTGCAAGTTTCCTACTGTGGGACTAATAAAGGCATATCTATCTTAGTTGTTATCTTTGAACCATGCAGGACAACGATTTAGATAATTTGATTTTTATCAAATCGACATGTTACATGATGCTTACCGTGTGCACCCCGTAGACACACTGAGGTGGAAATGGCACGTGTGCCTACGAGACGAAGGGCTCTGGTGGCCAGCATTCTGTGAGAAAGATCACCATGAGTTCCCATTAACATACATATCTTGATAATGAGCATGCTTACATGTCAAAGACCATAGGAGATTGCTGAATGTTTGTATGCACTACAAAGATCTGAGTTCGAGCTAAAATCAGCATAGGTCGGAATAAATAATTTCCAATGGTATAGCTAACTAAATGACATACAGCTGATCTAATTGTGAAATATTATTCAAAATTCATATACAAAAGGAGTTGGTCACAAAATATAAATAGCTTTCACAAGCCACCTAAAAATAACACACATTTGCACTTCACATACTAATAATCTCAACCGGTTATGTGAAGAAAATAATTAATCATTAACATTCAAGGTGGTGAATTTTTTTCTATGCATTTATCCCATACTACTGCATGGCAACAGTTAGAGGTAGGGTATCTTGCTCAAGGACATCTCCACACGGTTTCTGCAGGTGCCGGGGATCAATCACCAATTTCAGATAGAGACGATTGTCCTACATCCGGAGCTACGCCACCCCTATGTATGGCAATTGTGCTGTTATTGATCCATAACTCCACATGCAAATTGTGCGATTTCCATGACACCATCGTCAGTAATAAAGACGCGTAATGACATATTGAAACGTATGTTCTGTCGACGAGATGGCATTTGCCGGTGTATGCTTGCTAAAAAAATAATTTGCCGTTCACGCTAAAGCTAAATGCTAACACAAGGTCACAGTGACCAGAGCTAAGCATTCACTGAAATGCTTTGTTAACTATAAATACAGCTACTTTACGATAGATATGACTATATTGCATGGTCACGGAGTGAACTATATTCAAATTTAGAAAAATACAAAGCTAAATGATTACTCGTGAACTGTTAGCTCGAAGCTAATGAGAACTACCCGGGTAGACTGCCCTCGATTTCGTCTTCTTCCCCACCGTCAGGTCAATGTCACATCTTTCATGTAGTTCTTTCAGAATGAGAGAGCCAGCCAATCTGAAAACTTTAATACAACTTAAAATATAGTTATGTTTAAGTATTAGGACATGAAAATAAAGAAATAAAGTAAACAATAAATACATCTTCCCACCTTTCTCGGTCTGCCGATACGCCAACTGTAAGACCTGGAGAGAGCGTGATAGAGAGCGGAAGTACGTCACCGGGGCCTGACGGAAACGGTCAGGACACCCGTCTGTATTTTTACGACGATATTTCATTTTACGACATCACCGGTGCAAAGCAACGAGGGGAAAGATAAGCTCCTCTACGGGGTGAATAGATGCGGATGTTGTTGCCTTGGATATGAAATATTTATCGTATTAACAAACTACGAGTTTCCTATGCACGTCTTAGAAGATTGTCATTCGCATATTCTGGTAGAAAGATTTTTTTCGTCATATATGCAGCCTCTGGTTTGGCATGATATATAGCTAATGGTAGCTTCAGTAGCACAGTAATTAAGCTAGCGAACAACGGAGAGGAATCTGAATAACCACCTCATAATCTCGGACACAAATATGCCTATTACACTGACAACTCAGGCTTACTGTAAAATGCTTCTACATGCGGCAAAATATCCTCATTGCTCTGTCAATGGACTGCTGGTTGCAGAGAAAGTAAAAGAGAAAAAGAAAGACAGCCACTCTACCCCAGTGCTTTGTGTTGACTGTGTCCCTCTATTCCACGGTACACTTGCTCTGGCACCGATGCTAGAGGTAGCTCTAACACTGGTGAGTAGATGTTGGATATGTTGATATGAAATTTTATACTAATAACATTGTGCACTTGCCCAGATCCCCTGACTATAGCTTTCGTATTCCTTCAGATTGATACTTGGTGTAAAGAGAATAAATATGTCATCGCTGGGTATTATCAAGCCAATGAACGCACTAAAGACTTCAGGTATTCCAGCTAAGCTGACTCTGCACCAGTATTCTCATATAACCTCTAGTTGTGTCTCAGATGAAGAGCCATGGTAATATTTCTTTGCAATTCTCACTCGTTCAGTTTTGTATTGATTTCTGTCCTACAGACCGAACCAGGTTGCAGAAAAAGTTGCTGCCCGAATTTCGGAGAACTTCAGTGATGCTGCAATTGTGATGGTAATTTTGATTTTTAAGGCTTGTGTTTAAGCATTAAAGAAGATGTATTAGTCACAAAGCATTAATTTAAACTTTTTGCCTTTTTGTTTCTAAGGTGGACAACAGTAGACTGACAGTGAGCTGTTTTGAACCAATTGTGCTTATCTATGATTATCATGAAAACAAGTGGAAAAGCAGAGATGTCAATGTGTGAGTATTTCTATTTGAAGAACTCTATCTTCCAGCTCTACCATTACCTAAGAGGTAGAACTGGATAATGAACATATTCCTGACCTGAAATAACATTTCATTTTACACCGAAGAGGGAATGTCTGTTGTGGCTCACTAGAATGTACTTTGCCAAATGTTACCAGCCACTAGGGCTATTCTTCAATTGGTCACACCGTTAGTGCCACAAATATGCAAAATTAATTCATGAACAAGATTCAAGAACTTTGTCATTGTACAAGCAGAATGAAATTGCAAACGTTTAAGTAAAAATCAGAACACAGTCATTTGTAGTTCTGTGTAGCAATAACCTGATTACATCCATTTTGATGGGGAGTAATCTTACATTAAGGTGAAAAACAATAGGACAGGAATTTTGCATGGAGAAGCTCTTAACCTGGTGCATCGCCTTCCCCTCAGCAATTCAAATCCACATTAGATCTTTTGGTCTAAGAATCTCTTGTGGTAGTTTTTGAATTAAATTGGTGTCTTGTAAAGTCCGTGCCAATTTCAAAGTTCTCTGTGACTGTAGTGAATGTTCTCTCTCATTTCTTTGACTAGTAAGATGATAATAGTCAATATTAATAACAAGAAGAATAAGCACTAGTCAGAGGAACACAAAGCTGCTGTGTCCTGCATGCCGCCACTCAGTCCAAGTATTAGTAAGTATTGTTAATGAGCATTGTCATTTAGAAATAATTAATTGACAGAAACATGATGTTTTTGTCAGTTTGTCATAACTGCTAGTGAAAATTAAATAGCTACCAAACTGCTCTTTCTTTCAGGACAAAATATTACTTTATCAGAAGATGTTAATTTATTTACATAATATTGCCAAACTCTTCATGTGTGGTTAAATAATATAGAAGCTGTAGCACTTCTCTCATGGCATACTGGTTTGTGATTCATTGCCAATAACCCTTTGTGATCAGGATGAATATTTCACATTCCTTTGGATATATTTTTTGAGTTTCTTTTTTATGTTGGTTTGTGTTCCAGTGACTGTTTTGAGGACTGGTATGAGGCACAGAAAATCACGTCAGCTCTGCTAGAAGGCAGGTCTTACGAGAACTTGATTGACTTTGACAATCACCTTGATGACCTGAGGAATGACTGGACCAACCCTGTTATCAACAAGTCTGTTTTGGATCTGTGCTAAGACTCTCAATCTGAACTGTCCTGGACACAGACAGAGATAGAGAGAGCTGCCAATACAACATGCATGATGTGACCCTATGTGTGGTACAGCGATACAAAGTGCTTAGGGCAAGTCTTTGTTTCAGTCTTGATAAACCACATTTAGGAGAACTTCTGGGGCACCAACCTTTTAGGCCATGATCTCTCAAGGGCAAGCATGATACATGCACTAACGGTATGTGTTTACTTCCTCAGTGGGGGACACTGAAAGGATTAAGGCAATTTGTCTCAGAATTACTATTCTATTTTGAATTCCTTGTTTTCTGCAAAGGTTTGTTTATAGCTGTGTGTATAACTTTAATTTTAGAGATTTTAATTAAGTGTATTTTTCAGGGTCACTAGCCATATGGAGATGTGATTATGATAAATTATTGAATTTGAGATAATTGTGCTACTGATTTATAAGTAAGATAATTTAGTTGCTTCCATTTTTTGAGGTTTTGTTTGTTCTGCCAAAGGAATCAAAATTTACATTTATTAGTCCTACACCCTTTGACAGTTTACTTAGTATTTATGAGCATTAATAGTTCAATCCCACAGCTTTGATTTAAACAAAAGGCAACATTAATCTGATTCTATGATGTCACAGCCTCTTGGACATAATTGGCAATTAATAAATAGTTGACTGACTCAAGTTTTCTAATTTACACAACATACAACTGACCTTCATTTAATATGTATAGTTAATGGGAGTTAGAATTACGTATGGTTATCTTCTAATTATTAGTTTTAGAAGCTCTTATTAATATCAGATACTTAGTTGTCTTATTTCTATCTTTGGGAGAGACTTGTTTTTGTTCATAAATGTAGATCAAGTTCAAAATCACAGGCATGAGTTCGGCTTTATAAAGGAAGCATACTTTAAGAATGAGTCAACATGTATTCATGATTAGCAGACCTAAGCTAAGTCTTGCCATCCAGTAAGTTATGAATTAAGATGCTTTATACAATGACACTTAAATTACTTTGCATTTGAGGTTAGATTTAAGATTACTGTGCAATATATGAGATTTTTTTCTTTTTTTTAACAAAAAATTTATGGATAGAATGTAGAATTAAAATAACTTTGGAGAGGAACTAAATTGCCGCTAAATATTGTAAGTGAACAAGCCTGTGTCAAGTGAACAAGCCTGTTTCTACTAAACGTCATAGTCGCTAGACAAATTTCAGTTCTGGTATTTACATTTATTAGCAATCCATTTCTATTTTGTTAGCTGTAATCATGTCATCATCAACCGCTTATCTGAAGTTGGGTCATGGAACTGCTGGAGCCTATCCCAGCCGCCATTCCATTTCAGGGGGATTAAACCTGGATACCTTTCCTGACGCTCTGTGGTGGGACCCAAACTACAACATCTGGAAATGTAGACATTTGGTATATTCTTTTATCAGTTTAAATTATTCCACACAAAAATGATCTTCACATCTTTACAAATTGATAGTGATGACAAGGCCATATTCTTGACACTTAAAGTAAAGGCATCCTTATTACATTTACCTTAACCGTTGGTTAAGAAACAAGGGGCAGGCCTTGTGCTTACTTTTAAGTCACAAGCAATTCATGCATGGAACCCCAGTTCGGTAAAGGAAATTAACTTTTCATGTGATATGAACCATAACTTATTTTTAGGCTGTGTGGTTTTCCAGTATATGCAACTTAAAAGACAAATTAGAGCATAATGCCTACCTTGTTTGCAAAGTGAACAGTTGTGGTCATCAGTCTGGAATTGGTGCTCACTTTACCCCATGACTGGGCTGATCACAGGAGAGACAGTGTAAATAATCAATCCTGTGCACTTTTTGTATTTCAGTAGGTGGCGGTAATACGACATTTCGAATACCAACGCCGATATAAAACAGCAAGAAGAAGAACCTGTTGCGGGAGCCGTAAAGCGGAAAATCTCAGGGGTGGATATTTACGACATAGCCTGTCAACAGCCCATCCACTACCCGAATATAGAAACATTAGAAAATAAGCCACATCACGACCGATGGACTTTTGACTTGCGTGTTTTAAACTTAAGCCTCCCCTGTTTCACTGGTAGTTTCTGAGCCTACATTAAGTAACTGTCGCAGTCTTTGTTTTCCTCTCTGGCTCCACAGCGCGGGAATATTTACAGGGTCTGATGCGGAAAGAGGCGCCCCGAAAAAAGCGAGTCGAGACTGGTGATAATGGACCCTGCTGAAGTAGAATTCCTTGCCGAAAAAGAGATGGTGAAGATAATACCAAACTTCAGTCTTGATAAAATCTACTTGATCGGGGTGAGTAAGTGTATTGCGGAGTTGAAAATTGATCCAAATTACCTTCGCTGCCATAGGCTTTCAAGCTATATGTCTTTATGCATGCTCTATAACGCCGGTAAGAAACTTTGGTCCTAGGAAGTTGATCATCTGGACACAACTGGCTGCAGGTACCCACAGCAGATAGACTGCAGACAGGTCAGTCGAAACGCACTGTCGTACAATAGACGCAGTCGGCTTGCGTGAACCCGCATGTCCTGTGATCTATTATGGGAACAACTGTATAAAGAAAGCATTGGGCCTGGTTCGTCTGGCCAGTGTGCGGGTAGCTGCACATCTCTTGTTCGGGTTTCTTCGGGATGCGTCATCACTGTTGTCCCGGGGAGTGTGAGAACAGTTCCGCAAAGAATATTGAAGGTGTGTTTTTTCTTTGAGTACCACTTGAAAATAGAAAGTCGTTGAATTTCTGGATTACTAAGAACTAACGGGATCCCCGTTTATTCATCGTAAACCAACACGAAAAATATGCTGTAAGCACTTTTTATTCCGGGATTCTAGTGAGCTTGATGCTGCCTATAGGCGATTGAAAAGGGATGCGGTGCCCTCGATCTTTAGCTGGAACAAGGACAAAGTGGAACTTTGAAAACTTCTCACAGTAATAGAAAAGTTCAATAGCAGCAGGTGTTTAGAGGAGGCCACCGATACAGCTTCTTAAGGAGAAGGTGATTAGTGTGTTGGACCTAAGAGGGAAAGCCCAGGTTTCACCAAAGACACAAACTTTTGATGATTTTTGCACTGATGATCTTGGAGAAATGTTTCTTTCCAACACACTTTCCAAATGTGCTACTTCCAAGCCAAGAAAACAATTCACGCATCTTACTGAATTCAGCTAATACAGACTTTAAAAGCTTCTTACATTTTGTGCAACCGGGACTTGATAGAAAGTTGTTGACCTACAGAGACAGCGCTATGAGCAAATCCAGGATAATTGAAACTGAAAGTTATTTAGTAGTGATGACAAACCAGTTGAAGCTGATCATAATAGTAAAGCAACTACTCGCCCAGTAAGTTAGCAATTGCCCGTGGAAAATGAACATTTCCTAATTCTGGTGAAACTAAGAATGGGGTTATCAAACATTGACTTGAGTGAAAGATTTTGCACCTCTTGAGTGTAATCAATAGCCCCCGCAAACACAGGGAAAACAGGCAAACTCCACACAGAAAGAATCTGGGATTCAAAACCAGGACCTTCTTGCTGTGAAGGCAACAGTATTAACTGCTGGGTCAGTTGATACTGACCTGCAGTCAGTTGAGACTGAAGGGGTCATGGTGCTTCAGTGGTAAAAAGAGCACCTCCAGGTCAGGCGTGATGGGTTTGATCCCACCATGGGGCATCAGGAAAAGGGCGTCTGGCCTTAATCCCTCACATGCTTGGTAGATGTGAGCCATGCATTGTAACATGGTTGGAGTGGTCGCTAGACTAGCAAAGGGATTTACAATAATACGTCTATGTATGGAAGATGTCAGTTGGATGAGGGAATTGTTTCTTCCAATAAAAAATGTGTCCAAATGAGCTGGTTTAACTTCATGTGACTTTATGCACTAGTTTTAAACCAGGTCCATATTGCACAGTAAGGGAAGTTGTCGTGGTTTTTTGGTCCTTGTGGCAAAGTGTTCTCTTGAGACATCGACCGAGCTGCACATAACGACAAAGTATTTCCAACTCTGAAAACCTTGTACCTCTGTCATCAGGGTGATCTTGGTCCCTTTAACCCTGGATTGTCTGTCGATGTGCCTGTATGGCTGGCTCTGAACCTGAAGCAGAGACAGAAATGCAGAATCGTGCCACCAGAATGGATGGATGTTGGTAAGGGGCAGAGCACTCTCTTTGTCTGTCTAGCTCTCTCAGTCTCTCTTTAGATATTCTCTGGGCACAGAATAAAACATCAGCATTTGATATGCCTTTCATGGGTTTGTCTTTAAAACAATTTCTCAAGAAAGGATGTACAGGATGTGATTTCCTTCAAAGTAACAAAATCAGGGTCCAATGGTGTGAAATTAACATTTTGTTTTTTAGCACAGTCAACTGTGTAGCTCAGTGACTAGAGCAGTCATCTGGCAATTGGAAGGTTGCAGGTTTGATCCCCGGTCCTGCATACAGCATGTTAAGGTGTCCTTGAGCAAAACACTAAACCCCTAACTGCTCCCCGAGCGCCATCTGGTGGCAGCTCACTGCTCCTATACAATAGGATGGGTTAAAATGCAGAGAACTGGATGTACGGGAGTCCTATCAGTTTACTGTCATCACAAATGGGTAAATCGTTAAATGTACTCAAAAGCTGTACAGGGAAACCCATCATCCATTCTATTATTCACACTTTAAGCTCATTGATTATTGAAAATGGGATCATCACTAGAATTTTAAATGATATCGTTCAACAACAAATGTCATCCATGCGACTGAAGAGACGTACTCTGAGCTACATCCAACACTGGAAGATGCTGAAGATATATTCAGTTAGTCTATTGAGTCTTTTGACATTTTGTTAATTTCTTGAATCCAGCCGTTGGGTTTGTAAACAGTTAGCGTGACGTCTCACTGCTGCTCTTTGTCCAGAGAAATTGGAGGAGATTCGAGAGCTTGAAAGGAGAGAGGATGCCTTTTCACCTGTTCCCAGTCCTTACTACATGGAGTTGACCAAACTGCTACTAAACCAGTAAGTAAGAGAACATTGACTCCTTACATACTTCATTCAACTTCATACAATGAACTCCCTCTACATTAACACTGTGTGTTTGTGTCTTCTGCAGCGCATCTGACAACATTCCTAAAGCTGACGAGATCCGCACATTGGTGAAGGACATCTGGGACACGCGCATTGCCAAACTTCGCCTGTCTGCTGACAGATTTATCAGCCAGCAGGAGGCGCATGCCAAGGCAAGCAGTTATTCATCTCCTTATACGCTGGTCTACTTACTTCATCTCTTTGCCAACCTCTTCCTCTATATACTCTGCTATTCTTCTCATTCCACTACATGTCTTCTGTCCTCTGTCCAGTTTACACATCAACTACCTTCTTAGCCATCTCCTTCAGTATTTCTGCAGTGGTTGTCCAGGCATCCAGAAACTCTTCACTACCACCAGAAGCCTCACTTAACTCCTCACTTAACTCCTCACTTAACTCCTCACTTAACTCCTCCCTTAACTCCACTCTATGGTCTTCCTTCTTCAACTTCCACCATTTGTTCCTTGCCTCTGCCCTCACTCTCCAAAGTCATCCTACATACCACCACATAATGCTGCCTAGCTATGTCCTCCCTGGTCATGACCTTGCAGTCTCCATTCCCTTTCAGATACCCCCCTGGTATATAATTGTCTAATCTAATTTCAGTATTTATAGCAGCTGTTGCAGTTGCAAAGTTCAGTTAAGGGTATATTAACTGAACCTGAGATAGAATTGAATAAAAAGGAAATAATTTTGCCCTCCAAAGAACATATCTGAATAAATTAATTCCAAATACTGGTAGCAAAATAACTGGAATTAACATTTTAGCCATAATCACGCACTTCTGTCTGCTTCACTGTTTCCACGCACGAGATGTAAATCACGTGCAGGTCTGAGTAGCAGGCGAGTAGAAAGAGATACTTGACGGTTTTCTTTTAGTGAGCATTGAATCTCATTCGCTGTCCTTTTTCCTTCATAGCTGGATAACTTGACTCTGATGGAGATCAACACGACACGTGCATTCCTTCTTGACTCTCTGAACTGTATGTACAAATTGCGTACCAACCTCCAACCTGGTACCAGTTACGGAAAATCCCAAGACTATTGACGAACAAGGTAAATTAAAGCTGGCCCGGATGGGATCTGCTGTCAGAGTAGCTACAGAACAGGCCTTAACAAGAGTGTGGCTCAAGGCCTGCATTGACTGGTCAAACCCTCAGATCGTTAAAGACCGTTTCACGTATACTGGGGCCATCCCGTTCTTGTCAAAAGCCTGAATAGGCGAGTGACCACAACTGCATAACTAATTTAGAGTTTGTATTTTTATTAAGGGGAATATTTACCGCCTGAATAAATGCGTTTATTTTGATTCATTGACTGCACTTCACTGAGTAAAGCAACATCTTACAATGAAGGAGATATGATTGATGGCTTATTTGCGATACAATGCATGTGACACAATTTCTTTAAACGGGTAATCAGCCTATGCACCAGGAAATATCAATAATCAACCAAGCTGCTGGGGAGGAACACAAGAACTTTTGTACTGTGCTTGGGTCGGCATCTGACAATAATCATCATGAACTAGATGAGGAATGTGTTTTAAACAGCTGCCACATGCATGAGCGTGAGCTGTTCAGGCTAAGAAATCAAAATAATTTCAATCACATCATCTGGTCATGAATACAAATAATAGGACGTTTCAACATTCTTCCGGATATCTTCATTAACTGTGGTCAGCTCTGTGAGTTGCCCAACATCCTGACAATGGATAGGGATGTAAATCAGGTTACTCACATACAGGCTCCAGGCAACCAATGCCCAAATGGATCAGAAAATATTTTTTTGCTTAACGCCAGGTAGTCAAAAAAACAACAAAACAAAAAAAACATATTTTCAACTACCCTGCATTGGTTGCCTGGAGACTGTATGTGAGTACTTGGATTTCCATCTCTATCTCTTGTCTGGGGGGGGTTGGGTAACTCGCAGGGCTTCAGAGACTTGAGAGTTGTTAAGACATTCAGATGAATGTTGAAATGCTCTGGTTTTTGAATCGATGTCCAGATGATCTGATTCAAATTATTCTGATATATTTGACTGTCTGGATTATTGAGCAAAATATGTTAAGGCTCAGATTTGTCTGTGTTTTATAATGTTTTGGAAACATGCACATAATAAAAATAGGAATTAATAGAAGAGGAAATGTACATAAGGTTATTACTTTTGGTTAGTCATCTTCTGGGGTCAATCACGTATGTTTTTAAAGTTTTTTATCAATACACATGACATTAACATCCCTGTACCATGTTCCAGAGCATTCCCACTGAATACTGACATAATGAGCCATGTACTGACCTCAGACCACCAACTCATCTGCGGTTCCCATAGAGGACATGGGGCTTTGCTGTTAGGAAGGGAGCGGCCCTTTTCCCTGCTGGCATTTCCTCAACTGCTTGAAAGAGCTCACAGTGTTGATCCAAAGAAGATCGGATACAACCACCCAACAGAATTCACACATCAGGTTAAAGACATGGACGCCGATTCAGAGGTCTGTTTCCTTGGACAAGTACTTTTCAATTCTTGCCCCTTTCATGAAGCTTTTTAGTCCCCTTGCTAACAATACAACATATTTGAACAAAAGTTAGAAGTTAATGATTAAAATCTGGAAGCATTGAATCCCATCGCGAATGATCAGGCTTATTTAGAAAAAGCCACCATGTTAGAAGTTGTCTTTATCCTGTAAGGCACGGGGAACAACAGTTTTTACATCTCAGCTGAGCCTCTCCTGACCCTGTAAAATGAACACAAGTTAATGTACATTTTGGAAATATTTTATTTTCTTTTTTGTCTGAAATCACAGCCATATATTCATAAATACCTAATTACTACATTCAACAAAGAATATATTACATTACAATGAATTCAAACAAGTACATTTTAAAAACAGGATTTCACAGCATCTAGACATCCTCCACTGAGTAAGGGGCCTATAGTGTGGGCGTGCGTGGGTTGCAGAGCCGGGGCAGGGTGGCTGGCTGAGGGGCTAACTGTAACCCCGCCTGCTCATTGGCAGCTAACCTCAGCGGGAGCGCTCCCCAGCAAACGGCAAGGCTGTGCTCTGCGCTGCTCTGTAAAATGTCCAGCTAAACCTGGCGTCCCTCTGGTCTTCTGAGATGGCCTGCTGGGGCCTTTTTACACAACAGTGAAATGAGATCTTTGAAATGTTGTACAGTAAAAGTCTGATTCCATGCCCCCCCCCC
>OMLC01041626.1:0-20967 GCA_900302585.1 Regalecus glesne
GTAGTTTGATAGCTACACCTCACCAAGGGTTAACTACCACAGAACATACGTGACATCACTCATCGTTGTCACCATGCCCCTCCACAGGAAACAAACAAGCTGAGGCGTTTCTCATGGCAGCCAAATGCCAAAGCATAAACCACCAAACAGGAGTTGTGATGTCTCTCCTTTGTCTGACTGGTGATTATAGGGGCAGCAGGGAGAGCGTAGCTGACCAGCCTGCTCCAATGTTGAGGGCATAAAAGCAGCTCCAGCTCACTGTGGCTATATGGAGAAGTTGCCCCTTGCTGGCACTGCTTTTTCACCAGGGCCAAGCTGGATGAATATTTTAGACAGTAAATAATCAATAATTAATGACAAACAGTCCAGTGATCAAATGGAGCAGCATGGCAACAGACTTGAAAAATCAGACTCCCAGACCCCTCCCCCATCCTTCTGCCAATATCTTGCTTTCTTTTTATTTTTCTCCCCCTCCCTTTTTAAATATGCGCAACTGAAATTTCCCACTACAGCGACGTAAAGCCACACACCGGCATAAAACGAGCCCCGTGCATGAGCACACAAGTTGGTATAGACAAAGATGCACTATTTTGCAAACACAAAAATGCACACAAATAGTGGCATTCCTCCCCTCCCGCCGCTCGTCACTCACTCACATGCATGCCCACTCTTATTTTTCCATTTAAGGAGTGAAATTTTTCACGACTTTCCTCAACGATGGAGGGAATACGAGCAGGGGCGCGGAGTGAGAACACTTGATCTGGCCACCTGCTGTTTTCTGATGGAAAGATTTGCTTTATAATACAATTGTCAGTCCTCCCACCTGGATGTGCCATGCCAAGACAAATCCCAGCTGTGTGACTCCAAAACCTGACAGAGCTTAAAAAATTCCCTTATTACCCACCACCCATTTTTAAAATATCCAACCATGCCAGCTCCCACCAGCACTGCTGAAAATGCTAATCAGGTCTCTGGGCAGCTCAGGGAAGCATTTGGAAACACAGAGGAACTGATATGGAGGCTCTGGGTGCACATAAGGAAAAGCGAGAAAGAAGCCTCAGCTTTCAAAGACACACATTGATGGAAAGTTCTCGAAGGCTGCTTCCCCTGACCGGCCACCACATCTTGTTGTTAATAAGCAGTCAATTAAAAGCAGTCAGGGTATTTCGTAAAGATTAGACTCCATCATGTAAACAACAGGCAAGAGGAAGAGAAAAAAATACAGCAAATACAAATGAAACAAGCTGAGGAGCTATACGCAGATCGCCTTCAGAGTTAATTTTAATGTGAGCATTCCATTCCATGGAGATTTTAATTAATGCTTTAATATGCAAATAAGTTAGCAAAGATAAAATCACGACAAACAGATGGCAAGTGTGGGTAATTATTTAGAGAATCCAGGAGAAGCATGTATTAAAGTTATGGCAAGCTTTCCTCGGGCCTTTAGCAACCATAGAAAGCGGCGAGGGCGAGAGAGAGAGTGAGAGAGAGACTCATGAACTGACACAAATGACTTATTCAATTCTCATAGTGACAAATCTTTGACCACTCTGACGCACAATGCATCACAAACTGGAAGATCTTAAGGATAAATAATCCTCTAATTATCATTAAGCTTATATTCTTCTAAGGATAAACTCCACACAACACATACTAGCTATTTAGATGCAAGCACACCTGAACATCAGTTCCTCAGCATCACAAGCTACATAAACCAACGCTGAAAACAAAAAACATAATCCAAAGTATGAGTTTTTGATAATGGTATTCCATTGTAATACTCAGGGGGACACAGTGGTAGAGGGCACACTTTAGGAACTGATGAGCCAGAGGCAGTGAGCTTGAACCCACTATGGGTTGTCAGGAGGGCATCGGACTTTAATCCCCCAAACTCCATCCAAGTCCAAGTCCACCCCATAATGTGGGGACTAATTATGACACATAAAATGGACCTGTCACTGTAATATTAATTGTTACTGCCAATATCGATTGCTATTGGTTGTACCCCGTTGCCTAGCTCACATATGAAAAACAAATCCTGTTGTTAAATTCTGTTGTTTGGTTGCGGTTGTACGGGGTACAGGAAAATACTGTTTTGAGTTGTGTCTAAGTTTACACTTTGCTTCGGATCAACAGAATTCAAAATGAGACTCTGTCATGTTCCTGTTTTCCATTATTTCTAAAGACATGACTGTTAGGGTTAACACTCCTGTCATGCTCCTGACCAAATAAAATGACAGAAGGACAGGAGTTGGTCCCTGGCCGCTGCACCGTGTGACCACTGGCCACTGCTCCTAGTGTGTATGTATAGCGTAAGTCAAATGCAGAGGATCAATTTCCCCACAGGGATCAATAAAGCATTTCCTCTTTCCATTGTGCCTCCAACTGAATGTGCATTACATCTGTGGGGCACTGGCTAAAGAATCAAACCCTGCAATAGTCTTGTAACCTGCCTTCTTTCTCAAATGCAAATTTACTCACAGGGAGATAGTGTGGCTATGTCTTCAAATGCCTTAAAACTTAAATACACACTTTTATATATATGACAAATATACCACCATGGAGAAACAGTCACTGGTCAACAATCAATGAGATCTCCAGTGGAAGTGAAATGCCGGTTAAAGTCCTTTGCTCTCACGAAAAGCATCACATGGTGAAAAACAAAGGCAGTCAAAAAAGAAAAGGGCCATACATGAGAAAAATCAGATTCTACTTATTTTCCGTCTAGTTTTCAATGCATTAATGCTTCAATATTTTCAGATTATTTTTCATTTTCTATGAAAGGAAAAGAAAAAACAGGCTAAAATCAAAACCTGTTCAGATAGAACAGTTTAGAAAGAACCAAGTGAGATTGACCCACCTCACACGAAACCATTTGACCCAGTTTGCAAAAGAATCAGTATCAATGGGACCAGATCGGAAAGAACCCGTTTGAAAGGAAACAACTCATATAGAGCCAGTTTAAATAGAATATTATTTTACAGAACTTAGGCAGAACTAGTTTAGATAGGTAATTTAGATAGAACTGGTCTAGGCATGGCATCCAGAGCCAATGTGCCACTTACACAGTGTGACCAGTGTGTAGACCAGGGTCAGAATGAAACTGAGTTTACCTGTTCAGGTATCGGGTCTGAATCCAGATTGACAAGAGAGCGGTTGATCCTCAGGGCAAGTGAGAAGGCCATCAGTCCTCCCACTTTCACCTTGTTCTGACGGACATCCAGGTGCTGAATCTGATGACTCTCCACAAGGTACTCAGCCAAAGCCACAGAACCTTTGCCAAGAAGAGAAATTTGACATTCGTTCTTCAGTTCAAGGGAGAAGAAAGACTTTATGTCCATGCTAGTCAAAGACAGTATACTTATTTACAGGCAGTCTGGTGGTTCAGCTAAAGTTAATTCTTCATATCACACATTGATTTACCTATAAGAAAGTTCATTAACTCTTTGTCTCTGGGTTTCCGAAATATTCTATTGTCAAAAAAAAAAAAAATCACACAAATGTGATGACATATCATTTCTACAGAGCCTGGACCTCATCATCGTCATCACTGGTATTTAGCAGACACTCTTATCCAGAGCGACCTACGTCAGAGTGAGCAGTTAGGGGTTCAGTGTCTTGCTCAAAGACACCTCGACATGTTGTGTGAAGGACAGGGGATCGATCCTAAAACCTTCCGATTGCCAGACGACCGCTCTACCCACTGAGCTATGCCGCCCCTCAACCATTGTATGTAAAAGATCAGCAAAAAGCAGCCTCATTTTGCAATTATGTATTTGAGCATTGAAAACAACCGTTGTGCCTTCTAAAATCTTAATTTTCTAGTGCCATCTCATCCATATTTAAACTTTTCCAGTTTCATCCATAACAGTCCCAATATGATGTTATCCATATTTGTGATGTTTTTTAAAAATGTAATTAAAATCTAGCTATTGGCCGTATTCCAAACAACAAATACCACACAGAAATAGCATTCGGTTTGGAAATACCCAGCTAGATTGTTTCTTTCACAAACCTTCACCTTCTTCACTTCCTCAATGCCACCATACATGTGCATTGAGTGAAGAGTTAAGAAAGTAAAGCCATTTTGAAGAAGTCATGTTGATGAGTGATTCCATTTTTCTCCAGTTAAACATTTTGTCCTGATGGACTGATTCCACGCTTTTGTGCTATCAATCTTATTGACACTAGAATCAATCTTTTAAAACAAGACGTAGTATCTATAGTATTGATATTTTGGAATAGATCCACCCAATTCTACTGTTACAGAGCTTTCTCCAGAGCTGGCACAGCACTGAAACAAAGTACGGGGATAGGTCTGGCTATGAGACACTAGTCTTATACACAACCCTTCAAATAGAGTGTTGATTTATAGAGATACAGCTTATAAGTGTTCCCATGGTACGTTTTACAACATGCTACCTGTGTTCGTATGTGTAGACTAAAGTAATATTAAGCCTTGTTCCACGGTAACCCTTTACTACATATGGCAGACTGTATAGAAATGTGGATGACATTTAGGTATTTCAAGTATTTTGGTTATTCTACCTTCACAAGTGATGTGGGAGTTGGCCAAGCCCAGATGCAGCAGTGAACGGTTCATAATTAAAGGCTCTTTAAGCATTTGGATCCCAGTGTTTCCAAGAGTGTTCCCTCCTAAATCCAACACCTCCACAGTCTTCAGCACCGGCTGGAAGACAAAATAAAAGGTTGAGGTCACATCCTAGTTACAACCCTTGTGTCCCTCTTAGCACTGTCAGATCGAGCATAAAATTACAATAAGATTTATCTTGTACCTTAACATGCAACTTACAGCAACCAATGTCAGTCCATTGCAATATTAATAATGTTCAATTAATAATCACAGAGGGGAACAGGACCAAAATACAGATGAGGTGACAGGAGAAACAAAAGGAGCGGCATGGCTCAGTAGGTAGGGCGAGTTGTTTAGTAATCAGATGGTCACGAGTTCGATCCCTTGCTCCTTCAGAAAACATGAAGAAGTGTCCTCAAGCAAGACATTGAACCCATAACTGCTCCCCGGAAGCTTCAGCTGCCCACTACTCCTATACAATAGAGGGGTTAAATGCAGAGGACGGATTTCATTGAATGAGTGCAATGACCAAGCATTAATGTCATAAACAATATCATCCTCCGTCTCTGCTGATTAGAATAAATCATTATAGTTTTTTCATCCTTTCATGCTAACAGAAGACATCTTGAGTCTCTGCTACCTCTATTTTGTGAAGTAACCATCATTAGCACCAAGGCCATCGAGCCAAACTGTTTTTCTACTTGGCCAATGAGGAAAAAAGACAAAAATGGGCCAAGCTGCTGAACCAGTAACTTTCAATTTGATGAAATCCATTTAAAAGTCACCATTAGTACCTACATTGTTGGGGCAGACACAGTTAGATGGAGCTTAGGAGATTAAGGCCAGATGCTGCTTGTGACACCCTATGGTGGGATTGAACCCGTGACATCTTGCTCATCAATTCCCGAGTTGTGCACTCTACTAGTGAGCTAAATGAAGTTACTGGCATATGGATTCATTCCCATCCGTGTCACTGTTTTGTATGGACTTTAACTCTGTAGCAGAGTAGCTGCAAGCTAGGGTTTGCCAAATTTACTATTTACCATTGCTGGACAACATGCATGAGTTCATGGGTGTACGTGTATCATATGGGCTCTAATTTCTAGACTAATAATGACTGTGATTTAATTCATCAAGCCATTATTGCATTGGGTCCGTTGACGGTGTTTGTAGGGACCAGTGAAGAAACAGCAGCAGAGAGAGCAGCATGGTAGAATGTTAATTCCAATAGGTACAGACAGCACTACAAACTGCTGCAGATCCAAATCCAAACAGTTCCAACAAACACCACAAATCAAGATAAATAATTACAGAGGTAACGAGGGATCCAACTTCTGCCATAATATTCTTGAACACACATTTATTCACTATGTGACTGTTTCTTCCTATTGTGATTGTGTTTGTTACCTGTGCACTAATCAATAACCTATCATTTGCTTATAGAAAATAGACAAAAAATATTGACTTCTGACAGGAGATTCAGTTGTTTAGTTGACTGGACCTTGACTAAAAACTTGAAAACTGGACTGTCCAGTGAAAAACAGGACACCAGGCAAACTTCATTGTAAACTGGACAGAGCAGCAATCACAGTTGAGATGACGGGAATGGGTTGAACGTGATGTTAGCAGACAAGCTTTGAAGGTTAGACATTGGCAGAGACAAAGTGTGTTCCACTTTCAACCTGCTATGAGAATGGCACAAAAATAAATCACAGAAGGGGGACTGGTGATCGTCACCACTGTTCAGAAATGTTTCCTCTCGTGTTAAACGCTCAGAACTACTGGCTTGACTCTCCAGAGTCACATTCATCATTGAAGCTTGATTAGCTGGCATGGGAATCTGGGGGTGTCTGGGGGGCACAGGGGGGCTGCATGTTGCTCAGTGGTGCGAGAAGGAACACACCACACACTCCTCCATAAACCTCCCACCTCCCATCACCCTCGTTAAGATGTCCTTGGTCACTGCTTGGAGGAAAGAAGGAGAATGAGCGGAGGCGGAGAGGAAGCGAGGAAGGAGAGTGACAGACCCGCTGAATGTCTTCTTTGGAGTTAATTTGCACCATGGTGACAACAACCACACTCAAGAGTCCTCCCTCCCCTTTCCTACACACACAGACACACACACACCCCTGTTCCAGTGGTGGCTCTGAGTTGTGGCGCACACACAAGAGCGAGGTAACGCCACCATGCCCGTTGGACAAGGGGGAGCCCTTGTCCAATGGGGAGGAGAGGGAGGAAGAGCATCTGAAATGGATATGCATGGGGGACAACACCAGACAATTAAAGAGGCGACTGAGTGCTTGAGAGTGTGTGAGAGTCAAGCATGGTTGAAGCCTGTCAAACGTAAACCACAGGAGGGTTCATGTTGAGGAGTAAAGAAGGGGGTGGAAGGAAAAGAATATCAACGCAGCAAGAATTCATAGACACTGGCTTTGAACAAAAACTTGGAAGAAAAAAATGAGGCCAACGCTACAAGAGGCAGCCTGCTTTGCTGACACTGTTGCTGAGAATGTAGAGGCAATACCTAAATGTACGATAAAGTTTAACTGAAGGATTATTCTAAACTTGGAATTCACGGGTGTGGTCATTTTAACTAGGGTTAAGTTGTGATGCTGCTGGTCCCCATCCACAGCCACACTATGTCCTCCTCCTGCTTCTTAGTCCTTTAAAAACAGCTATTCCGCCACGGAGGCAGTAGTACTGCCAAACTGTTAGATAAAAATTTAAAAAAGCAATATATTCACATAAATAAACCATGTTAAATAAAAATGCATAGTTTCGATGACCAGTTATGGTTGAATATCAGCAAGTCCCTCATGACACGTCATCATGTAAAGACAAAAGTGTTTTGCTGCTGTCAGCTAGCTAACATTCCCTCGAATGCAGTAACACAAAATAGATTTCTTAGATCGGGTTTTTGAAACAGAAAAAGTGATGTGTGGGTGACAGCCCTGCACCAGAAAAAGCTCCAAAGCATGCGGTGAGGATTTATGACCCTGAATACATTGCATTTGGATGCATAGTGGCAGGTGGTGATGTTGAGCCAAAAGAAGAGTATGTTGAAATCCTCTCAAATGAGGAACTAAAACCATTGAGGCTCCACCTCTTTATGTGAATCAGGGTTTTCTATAGTGACCGTCAAAAAATCAAAGACAAGAAACAAACTGAAAGTAACTTTGAATGCTACTCTGTATGTCAGCCTCTCACCCACCCCATCATGACTTGATCTCATTATTTCCCGGAAGCAAGCCCAAGCGTCTCACTGAAGGTAAGTAGAATATTTATTGTGGTCATTACAGCTGACAGTGGCATATCACATATTTACAGCTCAGTTTATTTTTCTCCTTTCTTTTGTCATGTTATGATTTTTCCCCCATTTATTTGGGAAGGTGATTCTTGGATGTATTTATTTATTTTTACAATCAGAAGTGGCCCTCAAGTCATAAAGGGTTGAGAACCGCTGCTTTAAAAGATGAGACAACACGCCTGGACAACACTTAAGGAAAGCAGATAACACTAACAGGAAAGGTTAATAACAGTTCTCCCTGTCGTCATATTTGACACAGCAAGCCGCATGCCTAATTATCATCATTATGGCCTGCAAGGATGGCTACTTATCCCTCTAACTGGCAGGCTGCATGATAGCCCCTCCTTAACACACATCTATTATTTAATCAAACTGCTCCTTTTTTTGGTAGCACAGGGGAAGATGGTGTGTGTGTGTGTGTGTGTGTGTGAGAGAGAGAGAGAGGGAGAGAGAGAGAGAGAGAGAGAGAGGGAGAGAGAGCGTTAATTTCAGGAACCAGGCCTTTAATTTCTAGCCTTTTGACGCAATCGCTACTCAAATGACAGGAAGGTGCACTTTACGTTGCCAATCAAGCAGAAGGAATGTGTGTTATTAAGCATTGCACATTGAAATGTGCAAAGATACGACTTTGACGGGGGATTATCTGAATAAGACTGAGGTTGCTTTATAGCCATCTTCTTTCCTGTATACTAGTAAGCAGGTACCAGTTGAACAAAATTGAAGTGTATTTATCTTACAAAATAAAAAGTCTACCAGTGGGATATCAAGTAGATATATTGTTAACAAAGTAAATGCCACAAAGTGTTGGGGAAAGTCAGCTTACGTTTCAATCAAAAACACTCAGCAACCCATGCTGAATCAATAGATTTGTTTAGAATGACCTATTAGTCTTTCCTCAAACACATACTCTATTCTGTTCTAAGTACTATTCTGTTCTGTGCTTAATAACGTTCATTATAGTACATATGGTCCTCACCAGTACATTGCCCAAGTGGACCATGCCATCAGTGGTGATCTGGTTGTTTCTTAGCAGTAAGACCTTCAGACTAGCAGTCGGCCATTTTAGACCATCACACAGCTCCTCCAAACCTGCATCACATCAAAGAGCCAAAATAGTATTAATTTAATTGAGCAACAATCTTGAAGATTTACATCCAAACAAAAGCCCTTTTCCATGCTATCAATGTAATGTTAAGAGAAGTTAACCTATTAAAGTAAAAATATCCAAATTCTAAATGCTTTTTTGGATGTGAATGATAACTGTTCCATAGGAATTTCTAAAACTAATAATGCAGCATCTAACTTCTTCACTTTAACAGCTAAATGCAGGAGAGGCACAGTAGCGGCAAGTTTGAAAAAGACGTAAAGATGTAGCCTGTAACACAAGTGTTAAGACCCTGCTGAGCGTCTTTACTTAACTCAGACAAATGGCATCACATGGCATTTGTCTTTTTTCCAGTTTGCTGTAAAAAAACAACGACAGAATCTTACCAGTATCTGCTATGGCGTTGTTGCTGAGCTCCAGGATCTGCAGGGTCCTGTTGTACCGCAGCAGATCTCCGAGCTGGATGGCATCCTGATAGCTGTTGAGATGGTTGTTGGAGAGGTCAAGCTCCAGCAAGGCCCGGTTGGACTTAAGAGCACTGACTGCACAGGAGACAATAGAAAGAAAATATATTAAAAATAAATATATAAATATATAAATTAGATGTATTAGAATCCAGTCCAATTCTAAATCTCTTAAATCTGGTTTTTCTTCGTTTTAGAAGAGATTAAATTTACACTTTATGATGAGTAGAGCTGTTAATGGAGATTAGCCCTTGTGTTCTGTCCTGGTCAAAATTGCCTATCTTAAACAACATCTATGAACCAAGAATACTTTGATATTATTAATAACCGAGATGAAGGTGATATTGTTTCTTTTTTTGGATTATATTTCAATCAATTTCAAAAGTGGCCAAGGCCAATTTGACCAGAGATCCATTGCTAATAAATGAACATAACATTAGAGTCTATAGATACTAACACGCTAACCCTTTAGCATTACCAAATGCTTAAAAAGTAGTAATGGCCATCTTGATCTTTAAATAACCATCAAATCTGCATTAAAGGCCATAAATACGAGTTAAGTCACAAAATCCTGAATCACCAAAAGGTGAATAAGTTCATCTGTACTCGTTTTATGAGAACCATTTCATCACTCATATAGGGGGCACCTTCAGTCTGAGCTGACCACGGCATCCCCACCCTTGTGACCAATACAGTTTCATCCCAACCAAAAAAAAGGATGGTTTCATGTGCAAGTCAATCATTGAATAGACTTTCAATGCTAATGAGCATGATTCACAGATGATTTGGGAATAGCTACAATCACACCATTGCAAGATGGTGACAGATGTACTCTTAGGTTCCCCTCCTCATCTACTGATTGCTGGGATAAGCTCCAGCATAGCTCCGCAACCTGACTTCACATAAGTAGCCGATGATGGATGCATGGATGGATAGATGGGATCGTAAGAATGACAAAAAAGGACAGAAAAAGTGTGTCTATCTCATCAGCCACTTTTCTAGGTTACAGCCATTGTCATGTCTTTCTTACTGCAAAGTCATTTCAGGTGGTACAATCATTAAAGTCACAGTTAGGGGGCCGCATAGCTCAGTGGGTAGAGTGGTTGTCTGGCAATCAGAAGGTTGCAGGATCAATCTCCGGTCCTGCATACAGCATGTCGAGGTGTCCTTGAGCAAGACACTGAACCCCTAACTGCTCCCCGAGCGCCATATGTTGGCAGCTCACTACTCCTATACAATAGTATGGGTTAAAATGCAGAGAAATCCACATTTCCCCTTGCAGGACTGATAAGGGAATCACTATCATTATCATAAACAATCAACTTTGGAAAATGATTTTCTTACCCAGGACTTAGTTGTGAGACTATTATATACACCGTGAATTATCACCTTCTACAAGCAGATGCTGCTAAAAAGGCTTTGAGGTGTGATATGCAGTAAATATTAGTTTTAAAAACAGATGACCAAGGCTGTTTAGGGATCAGGTGTTGAACATATTCAGAATGTAAGTCCAATGGACTGTTCGATGACGCGTGTGATTTTGACTTCACCACAAAAATGAGAGCACAGCAGGAGCTCACCGTCTCCCACAATTACTGCCGCAGATCAAGAGGCGCTTGTTGTCGACCACCAACACAGGCCCTCATTACTTCTTTAGACAGAAAAATTTGGAAAAAAAAGTCAAATTTCACAACCTTATCACGAAGGATGTTAATGTCATTAACACCACTGTGTCAATAGTTAATTTTTTAAGGTGCCTTTTGAACAAGAGAGAGGCAGATATGTACCCCTTCATATATTCCCATAAGAAGATAAAGAAGGAAAAGACTGTGCGCTGTGCCTGTGAGTCTGTCCGTGCATACTGTCTGGGTGCACATGTCTATTTTCCTGGGCCCCTTGATGCCCTCCCCATCCGAATCAATGTGGCAGATTTGATCAGCCCCTCTGGGCTGCATGTGGAATGCCAACATTGTCATCAGGCACAGTGGGAACCAAATGGTGGGATCGGTGGGATTGATCTGAACGACTCCACCACGCGCGCTGCCCGTGTCCACTGCCGCAATCAGTGGCCCCTCCGATCGAAGGAAATGATCCTCAGCTGGAGAAACCCTGCTGAGAGGGAAGATGAGGGGGAAGGGGGCTGACAGAGTGGGGAAAAGAAGGTGGGAGGGTCTGGAGGGGGAGAGGACACTGCTCCCTAAAACATCGATGATATTCCTCCTTTAATTCCTTTCCTGTCTACACAAAGTTGAGGAAGCCATCTTGTCTTCTTGTCTATGTGAATATAAAAGTACAGGTCTGCACCTCGCTTCATACAAGGTGAACATTTATAGCCACCAAGTTAGTGACCGGTGTACTTGCAGTCCATTGCGAGGTAAGTCAGAAATGTAGTAATTTTTGTACAGCCCTGAGTCACAATTCAGTCCCTGAGGGCTTTACAATCACAATTACATTTTTCAACAAATAGACCGTCATCAGTGCAAATGTAAGACACCATCTATCCTTAGTCCCTTGATTAAGATGAGGCATATGAAAGTCGTCTGTGTTAGAGTGTGTATCTGGTCATTTAATGACTGGTCTCATAACCCAACGAATACTGCATATCTTAGGGCATTTGTCTAACGTCTGCTGCAGAGCCGTCTGTGAAAGTGTGTGTGTGCGCACGTGCACGTGCCCACCTCCCTCCAAGTCAAACTCATTTGTGGGTCATTACGGCCACGACTTGCCCCTCCCGTTTTCTATTCGCTCCTGTCCATCCAGGAGCAGTGCCCCCTGCTGTCCTGCAGAAGGGACACCTCCATCATTGTGGATACTGCTCTGAGATAAAAATACCAGCCAATTGATCAAGGTCAGAGAGAACAGACGGACCACTGAAGCCTCCTATTTCCTTGGATCATGGTGTGTTCTTTAAACCAACACTGAACTCCAATGATGCTGTGGGAGATCACTCAGGATTTGTTGACACATCCCGCTGAGGATGCTGTCAAGTGTGTGTGTGTGTGTGTGTGTGTGTGTGTGTGGGCACGCGTGTGTGCGCGTGCGCACCAACTTTGTTACCACTTCCCAAGCTCATCCACACCCCAGATCTTAGTCCTGAAGTAGTTAATTTGCCTGTATGGATATTCAAAAGGTACCATGTAACCTTTAAGAGCAAGAGATTAATTCCTCGGCGTTAGTTTAACCTAAAATGCAACAATATTATTAATAAAATTGTTAATAATTACATGATTGTATGTATGCATATATGCATATGCAATTTATATGAAAATATGTGTATTGAAGAGTGCGGTTTTTGTCCATGTGTGTTCATGTGTGAGTATTTGTGCTGACGTGTGTATGTACACTGTATGCGAGAATGTATGTCTTTGTATGTATGTGTCTGTGTGTGTGTGTGTGTGTGTGTGTATGACTCCTGTCGCTGGCTGGCATTGCCAGTATGGACGTGTGCACTGGTGCGTAAAGTGACAGGCAAGAGATTAGGCCTTCTAATCTGGGGCCAGTCTGACTGCGAGGGTCAGGAGGCCAAAATCTGCCACTCTGCTCCGCACCTGACTTGATCCTGTCCACTGGCACCTGCTCCTGCTGGCCACAGGGCACAGAACGGACACTTACACATGCGCACATTCATCATTCACTTATATGCTCAAACACATGCACACACATGGCCTATTCCTGTCACAATGCGCTATGTGCACACACATGTGAGCTTTTGAAGTTGAGAAGATAAATGTATGTGTGCAACTATCTCTCTTAGTTTGTATGTGTACATATATGCATGTGAGAATGTGTATTTGTGAATGGGTGCACATGTCAGTGTGTATAGCTGTGGGTGTTTCTGTCCTTGTGTGTGTGTGTGTGTGTGCGTGCGTGCGTGTGCGTGTGTGTGTGTGTGTGTGTAGACTTGCATACAGTTCTTACCCAGTAAGTAGAGGGGCATGCCGCTGAGTTGTGCATTCTGAAGGTGCAGGACGGCCAGCTGGCTGGTCAGAAGGGCTTTGGATAAGGACTGGGCAGGATACTCAACTATGGACACGTTGCACACATCGAGCCTGGATAAACATACGCTCTGACATGCACAACACGCAAACATACACCAACATCCAGATAGGCACACAAGAGACCATTTTAGGAAAGGCTGAATAAGAGTAAAGAACCTTGCATGCACAAACTACAGACAGAGGATTTGGCAGGTGGGGGAACCCTAGGCTCCGGTGTAGCGGTGCAGGAGGAAAAAATGACTCGCCTCAAAATAACTTCCAAATCGATTTGTACTGTGAGCTCCAGTGGACTTGTTCTCTTTGTGGACACACTGTGGGATCAGCTGACCTTCTTTAAGCCCACTGAGGCAAATTTGTAGTTTGTGAAAACATGACATACAAATCAAATCGACTTACCTTTTGAGCATACATTTCTTAAAATATATTTCTGGATCCTACCAGTCCAAAGGAAACCAACCAACAAAAGAACAACAGCCCAGAGACCTTGTTGACTTGTAGTTGTGTCCATAGAGGAGTTATTATGTTCATTTCAGAGAAATCTCTCAAATGGTCAGCATTGCTAACAAGTGAGTTTACTGCTCATTGCAGTTTCAGAAGCACATCAGTCACAGGAATTTCTGAAAGTTCTGTGTCTCTGTTAGACACCATAAAAACTGATGTCAGTAAAGTCAAACCGCAGTCTGATGTCCTCCTCCCCATAACACATTGGTAGAAGAAGAAGCTTTATTCATCTATTGTGAGCAGCCGCAGCACCTGGGAAGCCGTTAGGCGTTCAGTGTCTAGCTCAAGGACTCCTTGACATGCTTCCTGCAGGGGCCAGGGATCAAACTACCAACCCTCTGATTTTTAGAACACTGCACTACCTCCTGAGTTTTGAAGCCTACAAAATATATTGTCAGAAGTGGGATTCAAACCTATGCCTCCAGAGGAGACTGTAACCTGAACACAGTACCTTAAACCACTCAGGTATCCTGACTTGACAAAGGCATCAACCATGCTTCATGGATAAGAACATTGTTTTGGTCAAAACATGACGTATCATTCTCAGTCACCATACATGTGTGTATGCTTATCAAAGTCATTACATTTCTGAGGGTCGACTGAGTTCTGCCTCGAATCATTTTGCACTGTTACCTAGTGGAAGCTTGCACGTTCAACAGCTTCAGCAGCCTGGCCAAAGTATGGTCCAGGATTGTGTTGTCTGGCCAGAGAGAAACATCCCATTGCCTCTTAATCATGTTCCCAGGACGAGATAATGTTATCTCCCTTGATTACAAACTTTCAGATAAATCTTTGAGCTCCTCCAGAGCATCATGAAGTCACCTGAACACAATTTGGCAGGTAGGCCCTCATCCATGCAGCCGTTATTTCAACTGTGTTCGGTATCTTCATTATTAGCGAAGCTCAGTATGACAGAGTGGGCTAAGGTGCAGTATTTGAGTCCTAGTCTCCCTTGGAGACGGGGGTTTGACTCCCACTTCTGACAAGAGTTTTGGGCCAGTGGTTAAAGCGCTTACCTCGAGATCTTCCGAGCCAGAGACAGCGGGTTCAAACGCACCGTGGGGCGACAGGAAGGGGAACAGGACTTAAACCCCCCTGAAAGCTCCATCTAAATCCGTGTCCATCACCACTACATTGGGACTGATTATGATCCTTAAAATGGACCTCTCATCTTCACTAGTACTTCATATTGCCAGCCAATCTTCACTTTATCCATTCATGATCAGATGAGCAGGGATGGATAATCATCCTCTATGACATACAAAGACAATTTCAGATTTTGTTTATTCAGTTCAACATTTACCTTGATTAATCCCTTAAAATCCTAAATTTTCCAAGTATTGGTCCTGAGGACCAACTAAGTGTGCATGAGTGGAATAACTTTCAAGTGTTGTTGATACACAGACTCTGACCCAAGGGACACGGCTGCCCCTGTGTCAGTCTCCATACACACTGGTTTGCCTTCAAGAAGGGATAACACCTAGTAACTGTGTTCCACCTGCCACCATCAGTATGTACACTGCCGTCTCTTCTATCTGATAAGTCCCTGGCACTAGTTTCTTTACCCACAACTTTCTGATGTTTTTTTATAGGAATGTGCTCTTGCTCATTGCCTGTGTACCCCTTTTCTTACTGCAGCACACCCTTTTGATTGACCCCCTTTCCCACAAACATGGCAGTCTAACTCCTTGCACCAGCACTTTGAAACTGGATCCCCTTGCTTACCAGAGTGGGTCTTGCCACACCCTGGTTTCCCACTGTGCTCGTTGTCTTAAGCACTTTTCCTGTGGCACTGCTAAACTGCTGAGCCTCTTTGGCTGCCATTTCCATTGATACACTGATTTCTATGGCTCTGTTCTATTTTATATTACTCTTTGTTAGGTTTCCTTTGAAAAGCCTCGTTGTGAAGATCACACACTAGGCACTCACAGATTGCAGCATTAAGGGTATTATCAGTGAATCCACAATGTTCAGTTATTTTTCTCAGTGCTGCCACAAACACTGCAACAGCCTCACCTTCCTCTTGGTTTCTTTCATGGAATCTGAATTGTCCAGTAATTAGGAGAGGCTTGGGTGAAAAATGTACTGCCAGTGTAGCTGCAATTTCAGAGCAAGTAAACAGTCTAGGCTCTTTGAGCTGGACCAATGTCCAAATTAAACTCAAAGTCTTTACACCCATGACCGACGAGAATGTCAACCATAGAGGCCGTCTGGTGGTGTAGGGGGTTAAGGTACCTATCTTCAGTGCATCTCTCCATCAGTTGGGTGTTCAAATCCCAGCTGTGCTGTTTCCAACCACGGCCAGAGGTCCATAGTTAGTGGGTCATAATTGGCTAAGCCTCACATGGGTATAGGGGTTAGGTTGGATAAAGTATTCTGGGTTCACTAGTTTCCCCCTCTGGATTGTCCAGGCCTCTTGGTTAACTGGCCAGCCTGCAGCTGGCCAGTTGTAACAGAAATTTAGACACAAATTTAGATGGAACTTGGGAGATTAAGGCCGCATGCCCTTCCTGACTCCTTATGGTGGGTTTGGACCCCCAGCCTCTGACTTGTCGGTTCCCAAAGCACACAGTCTACCACAGAGAAGTTTAAAATTTAAAAAATGGACAGACATTTACAATCCATCCTTGGGAGGGAAGATTTGCAGAATTGTTTGAAGCTATCCAATGTCCTGAATAGGATTTTGCATATCCTACGAGTTGCTCACTGACTAAATGAAGCTAAATGTGGAGGTTTGGGAGCCCACAAGACAATCCCCACGCATTTTCATCAAAGCTTCAACAGCCATTTGACCTAACAGGGGAGTGAATTTATGGCGGTGATACAGCACTTTGAATCTCTCGCCATCTGGTTTATCACTGGTGCACACGATGCCTTTACACTGATCATGTAGAAGTAGAACTATTGTGGAGCTTTCTCTTTTTTCAAACCCCATCTATTTCAATCCTAGTCGATTGCAGTCCCACTACTGTCACATTGAAAACCTTGTATACCTAATTTTTTATATCTCTGCTTTTAGTTTTCAATATGGAAAAGGCTTTCAGAAGAGATAAGTTACTTCTTTCAGTTACTCAAACTGATTTTCAAAAACCTGTCAATCACAATGTGTGGATGCAAATAAATAAATAAATAAATGAATAAATAAATGTTTCCCTTATCAGTCCCGCGAGGGGAAATTTTGTTTTCTCTGCATTTTTGACCGATCCTATTGTATAGGAGCAGTGAGCTGCCAACCTATGGCGCTCGGGGAGCAGTTAGGGGTTCAGTGTTTTGCTCAAGGACACCTCAGCATGCTATATGCAGGACCAGGGATTGATCCTGCAACCTTCTGATTGCCAGACAAACGCTCAACCCACTGAGCTATGCTGCCCCCAGGGTTGGTAAGGAATCACATTTAGGAGCAACAATTGATTGAGATTAAAACATACTTTACTAATCTATCCATCCATCTACTGTCAACCACTTATCACAAGTCAGGTCATAGGGTCATGTCGGAGCATATCCCAGTGCTCATTGGGAATAAGGCAAGTAAACACCCTAGACAGGTCCCCATTCCATCTCAAGGCAGGCATGGGGGTTTAAGGCCAGATGCCCTTACCAATACCCCCTGATGGGTTCGAACCTACAGCCTCTGGCTCATTACTTCCCAAAGCACATGCCCTACTCCTGAGCAACTACCGGCCCTTCATTTTTTTGTCCCCATGGGGAAATTCACCCAATCTAGTCATGTAGCTACAAGCCACTGTGTTGCGTCCGGGGAGCAACTCCAGTTCTTCTTCCTATTGCCTTGGTCAGGACCAAAAAACAGAGTGCATCAGTGTCTTGCTGAAGAACATCTTGACATGCTTTCTGCAGGACTGGGGATCAAACCTAAAACCTTCTAATTGCCAGATGACTGCTCTACCCACTGAGCCATGCCATTCAAAAATAACCCTAACATGCATGTCTTTGATGGTGGGAGAAATCCGTAGAACCCAATGGAAACCCATGTGAACACTGGGAGAACATGTAAATTCCACACAAAAATGAGCCTTAAATCATACGTTCCATATTGTGCTCTCTGCTCCCAAAACACAGGAGTCCTCTGTGTAGTCTAAGGACAAGATGTTGTGTTAATGTAAACTCCACTGAGGCAAATTGTCAATTTGTGATAATGGGCTATACAAATAAAATTGACTTGACTTGGCCTGGGGTTCAAACCTATGACTCTCTTACTGTAAGGCAACAATGCTCACCTCATAGCCACCAGGCCACAGACTGTTTGGATAATTTCGTATTTTACAGTGAACCAGTTGTTAAATAGTGAATGGACTTGTTCTTATATAGCGCTTTTCTAGTCTAACAACCACTCAAGTTACTGCTAATAATAGTTATGGTGCTGGAGTGATGCAGCGTGTACATGTTTATATGAATGTGTCTGTATGTGCAGTGTCACACACATACCATGCAAACATCTGCGCTGAACTTGATAAAACATAGCAACACTACCAGTAACTCCTAACCCCACTTGCCTCCCCCCTATATCTTCAATCCATGTAATGTACTACAAACTCACTTTGTGATATGCACAGCATCCCAGAGAAAACATGCAGGGGAAAAAAATTTAAAATAAAATTGCACAATTTCACTGCATCAGCCAACCTGTTTTATCAAATGAGTAAGGGCCCTCCAACCGGATGGTCCTATACTGGGGCTGTCAGACATGTCAAGATGAGTTGTAGATTCATGGTACAAAATCATATCCAGCAAAGACGACGCTCCCTGCAAGAGAGAAAAAAGGTGAAAGGGACTGAATGAAGAAAAAAATGAAGAAAGCAAGGGCCCTAAATTTGACAGCAATGTTATGAAGTTCTGTTGGATGGGAAAAAGAAAATCCTATAATCTGATAGAAGGGAAAGCCCTGAATATAAAACTGCACTGGTGAGGAAGACGAAGGTGAGGAAAGTAAGGTTTGTTCAGAAAACTCACATTTTCTTCCACCTGGGCCGCCTGCAGATTGATGAAATCAAAGTGAAGCGATTTCAGGATGACTTCCAGAGCTTCGCAGGAGCGGTGGTCTAATCGCTCACCTTGATAGAGGCAAGTAATCAAACAAAATAATTGGGGAGGCTGTTTGCAAACAGGATAAATTATGTGTCGGCAAAACAGGAGAGACTATTCGTTCTTTGCTCTCTTCTTTTGTATTCAATAGAAATTTCAACTGATCACAAGATACAACAATCTTTACAAGAGCTGTTTGCCCCTGTGTGTGTAATGTTTATAAAGAGGGGAAGCTTAATCAGAAATAGAGTGAAAGAAGTAATGTCTCTTTTTGTATTTTGTTCAACTTCTCTCATGATTGGAGTTTCAGATATGTTGAGTTTACATCCACAGTTCCCTTTTCCATCAGGAACAAGGTGAGGAATGTTACTTTCAACTGTAATGCATTGGCCTGGCCATGTTGCCCCTTTGTAGGGCAAAATTGGCCACAATATATAGTTGTTATATTCTGTTCTCTGACACAGACTAAATAACTTATAGTTCAGCCCCATTGCATCGTACTATTGGTGCATTTCTCAAATCAGGTTGTGTCACTATAACATACCTACACAATAGTTCCTATTGTTACATCATTTCTTTCTTGTGGTTTTCTCTTGTCATAGCAGTTTTAACAGCTCAATGTTTAACTTGTATCTTGTTGTAAATAAAAACAAAAGCATCTCTTAGCAGGGTTGATGATTAAGCACATGCCTAAGCATATTCTATTTTCCAATTTGATTAAACTAAGATGTATTTCTGTATTTCATGCAGGTCTTCATCCGTGCCCACACTCACCTGTATAAGTGATGAGACGCTTCTCTCAATAAACGATGCTTCCAGAGGAACTGACACAACATTTTTGCTGCTTCACACTGTTAAGTTACCTATTATGCTAACATAGAAATCCAGCCGTAATTTACTCACAATATTAGTGACGGACTAGTCATGACAAGTAAAAATTGACACTTTTGTTTGCAATATTTCTAATGCCCAATTGGCCAGGCCACTCCCGTGAAGTTATGGTCAGTTAGCATCGACAGTTAGCATTTCTTTAGCAATAGCTTCCTTGGGAGAAGATTACTGATTTACAAGCATGGAGCCAACCGAAAACACAATTAAATCGATAGGAAAAAACACCCTTTTGACCTATTCTCTTTTGGTTTTGAGAAAACTGCTTCTCTTTGACGAGAAAAGTGAATAAGATGAGAAAGCGCGGGCCCTCCGTTAACTTGTGATTAAGCTGGGTTATTACAAATTGACGTCCCTCAAGTTGCCCTCCCAAGTTGCCGTTTTAATTTTCTAAACTAGTGAATATAATCACACGATTCCCCTTGGCAGAAAAAATTATAAAGCATAGAGACAAATAAATTATTCAGGGAAACGTATGGATTGCAATTTGAACGATATTGTTGTATTTCCTTGATATTTAAGAGCCGGCATAGCTCAGTATGCAATGAGGTCCTGTCAATTTAGACGTTTGGTGATTCAGACAGGGAATACATCGAGGCGTCATGGAGCAATGTACTGAACCCCTAACTAATTGGAACAATGGATAAAAATTAGCCTGTTGACTAAATATGGTGTATTTACATTCTAAATGTTCATTAATATGCACGGTCCTGTAAATAGGGTCATCATTATAAGTTATCTAATACAATTTTAACAAGTGTGGAGTCGTTGCCCTTCATCTCACCATCTAGAAATGCCGGTGAGTCCCCTGCCTGTTTGTTCTAAAGTGTGTGATTACAGATTGTTTTGGGGCTGTTTTTTTCCCCCTTACAGTAATCTAAATACTGTTGTATATGTTTCATATACGCGATGATCTTGATCACGAGTTGCACAGGCAATCAAAGCCTATGTGATCCTTCAAATCCAGACGACTTTTTAAAAGCATTCCAGTAGAGACAATCTCTTGACTGCTGCAGTAGTTTCTCTCTCCCTGGGTAAAGCCTTATCTCCCCAGCCAAGAAGGGCAAAGG
>OMLC01041630.1:0-11117 GCA_900302585.1 Regalecus glesne
TCTCTGATGAAGGTAAGAACTGGGTGTGATGGGGAGAATAAAAATGGATGGGGGTGGTAAGAGCACAAGTACACCAGAATTCATTGCAAATCACCCCAAAAAGTACATGTCACAATAAGTACCCACATCGTGGGGTGGACACTGATATAGATGGAGCATGGAGGATTAAGGCCAGATGCCTTTCACAATGGCCCGCATGAATAAGCCTTTTAAAAAAAAACTGTAATTCTCTTTAATTGTGTGTATTTTTGAGTCTAGTCAGGTCAATTTTATTTGTATAGCTAATTTTCAAAAATTTAAAATTTGCCTCAGTAGACTTGACATTTACTTTACATCAGACAGGCATGATAGGGCAAGACCATTAAATATTTCAAAAGTTCGTTGAAGGACCTTGAAATCGGATCTAACATTTATAGGGAGCCAATAAAAGTAGGCAAGGATTGGTTTAATATGGTCAAATTTTCTCGTTTTAGTTCGAATTCTGGCAGCAGCACTTTGAACCCTCCGTAGACTTTTAGAGCTAGCGCGTGGCAGACCTGAAAACAGAACATCGCATTAATCATGTCCGCATGTAACAAACAAATGTATTAGTTTCTCTATGTCAGCCTCAGACAGGCAGGGTCAAACTTTAGCAAAGTTACACAAGTGAAAAAAGGCGGTGTTTGTGATTTCTTTTATCAACAGAAAGATAGAATCAAATGTAACACTGAGACTTTTGGCTGCCTTACTTTGTAAAACCATAGAATTCTCAATCACTATTGATACTTGATGGAAGAATTGTTGGTGTCTAGCTGGACCAATGACCAGCATTTCATATCTTGATGCATGGTCAATAATCCAGGTATGGATTATTGAGCCAATATTATTATTTACCAAGTGGTGAAATATAAAGACAGAATAGTACAGAGCCAAGAACCAAGCCCTGGTATACCCTATATTGAACATCAGAGAAGTCCAAAATGGTGCTATAACAGACGCACTGCTTTCCTCCAGATTATTCGAGGTAAAGCCCAAAGAAAGCTAAGCCAGAGTCACCAATATTACAATTTATTCTATCAATTGATATACCGTTATTGATAAGGTCAAAAGCTGCACCGAAGTCCAGTAGAAGAAGCACAGTCATAGTCCATACCGAATAGAAGGTCATTAACACTCTTGTTAGAGCAGTTTCAGCGGAGTGACGGGCTCTAAAAGTTGATTGAAAATGTTCATATAAGCAGTTTTCTTCCATGTGGGTCAAAAGTCGCGGATACACAACTCTCTCTAATACATTAGAAAGTAATGGGAGATGGGAGTGTGATTTTTAAAGACTCTGGATCAAGGTGTGGTTTCTTGAATAAAGCTTTGACCACTGCTGTCTTAAAACTGCTGGGAACAGTGCCAGTAGTAAGTGATAAATTAACATTTTCTAGTACTGTAGGTCCCAGAAAATACCACATGTCTTTAAAACGTTTTGTTGGTAAAGGATCCAGTGGGCAGGCAGTTGGTTTAGAAGCCAACACAAGCTTAGTCAAACTCTAAAGAGAGATAAGCTGCAAAAGCACGGACTATCAGTGATTCATTATACAGGAATTAATTTCGTGGCACCAGAGATGCAGAAGTAGCTCCAGTCGAGGAACCAATTTTGTTTAATATCTCATCAACTTTATCGCAAAAAAGTCTAGAAACTCATGGGCTGTGAAAAACGTCTTCTCAGGCTCAATAATACGGGTAGTCGACAAGATCGAAATAGTTCATTGAGGTCATCTGGACATAGTTTTATAACAAAACGTGAATATGTTTCAACTTTTCCACTGAATGTCATCCTCCGCTCTCAGTCCAGTTTGTAACCCACTCAGATCCCTTTAAAGGAACAGAGATGTAAATTCGGGTGCTTACAAAGAATGGGGCAAAACGATGCCAAAATGGAAGACAACCCCCCCCAAACACACACATAATTTCAGGCTCAATAATCCAGGTATTCAGCAGCTGGAATTATGTTTATTAGCATTTATTAGGTAAGAGAGAGATGTTGCTCTCGCAGCAGCTAAAACACGCTTTAATTTCAATTAACATTCACGCAAAGAATTGTAAAAAACTTCCAATTTGAATTTTCGCCATTTACTTTCCTGTCACCTGCAGGCCCGCTTAATTATTACATGTGTCTCATCATCAAACCACACTGTAGGTCTCTTTAATTGTTGATATTTAATTGTATAAACTAGAAAGGCGCGCCTTGATGTCACTCATGAGTATTAGAACATCATTAGAAAGAGTAACAAGACATGAGATCCACTCACCAAATTCTTCAAGAAACAGTAAATGTAGGCCTGGAGGTCAATGCATGATCACAATTTGGAGTGAACAGAGTGTGTCCATGGCTAAGAGCCTCAAAGGCTTGGAATTTAGTTTCAAGTTTGGAAGTTAAATTGAAAATAGACTTCTAAATCAGAGCCACACCTCCACCTTGTTTGTTTGCATGAGGTACATGGGCATACGTATAGTGAGGTGGGGAACCTGCATTTAAGGGAAGAAGATCCATTTGGTTTCAGCCATGTTTCCCATAAACCAATTACATCAAAACTATATTCATCAATCAGATCATATATCAGCAAGGCTTTATTAGACAGTGATCAGATACTTAGTAGGCCAAATTTAAGCATTTTATTGAACTGAACAGTTGCAGATGGAACTTTAGAGCTACCACTAGATGAAATATTAATTGAAATTAGTGGGGACGTGAGACTGACTCAATGTTGTAGACCAAGCTGACAAAATGATAAGCTACGCTATGAGCAATTCCCCTCACTACACCTATCAACTAAGCTAGCTGACTCCACATCCACACTAGAGGTGAATCTGGTCGACTCTAATCCCCTGCAACTTGCTGAATGAAAAGTCCCTAATGTCAAACAAAGTGTAGACATCGATCTATGTCCACTTTCAGCAAGTGAGGCTAGCCCCAGAAAAAGGGCCAGTCATCAAAAAGGCTCAATCGCTGCTTATTACAATAATGAGCCAGCCAACTGTTCATGATGTGAGCCTACCATACATTTCATAATTACCCCTCACAGGTAAGGGACCAGAGCAAATGAATTGATGGCAACACATCTTGGCTAACTCAAGCAACCTGACTTGGCTAGCTTTTGTGATTTCAGATTGCTTCAACCTAACATTATTGGTGCCGACAAGAATGACAATGTTACTAAAAGTACGGTTAAACGGTTCTATGCGCCTCAGATCCCTGCTTCTCCCTTCGTGATGCCAGCGCCCTAAAATGATCCTCTATGTCAGAGAGCCTGGCTGCTGGTAAACACCGAACATTGGCTGGCGAAGCTAATCTTATTTTGTGGGTAACGGAGTCTCCCATCACTTGCAAGCTTTGGCTGACTCTGTTGGTAGGAATGGGAGAAGCACGCTGGTATACTGAACAAGCAACAGGGCTGATGAGGGGCGAAAATGGATTTGCAGTCGGAAGAGGTGACTGTACTCAAGGCCTCACAACCGGTGGTTTATTAATTCGAGTCCGGACACCCCAGCAAACAGAGACAGACTGTCGACAAGTCTAAGCTATTATTAACAATAAAGCAAATCGGTTGTGCACTTTTTACCTCGCTACATTTATCATGTATAAATTACAACTTCTAGATAAAGTCAGATTTTACATGTCACGATTAGTCCCCACATTGTGGAGGTGGACACAATCCTAGATGGAGCGTGTGGGATTATGGTCGGATGTCCTTCCTGATACCCTGCAGTTAGATTGAAACCTGTGATGTCTAGCTTATAATTTCCTGATGTGCCCTATCTAATGCAAAGGTGCTATTATAGCAGTGGAGCAGAGCTGTGCTGTGGTTGTGGACAAAAACAAACAAAAGCTATCATTAATAATCCTAGATCAGAATGTAGTTTGGAAGGCAAGTCCAGTTTAAAGTAATATTCACTATTTATGCTCTTTTGTCGTAGAGCATTATTCATCACACTAAGAAAAGTGAAAGAATCCATAGGCTTTTCCAGGCCAGTTTTATTTTGGAAATCAACGCTTCACTTTGAGCCCATAATTTTTCCCGAATAATTGAATTAGACTACCGAGGCTTATTATGCAGTCCGTGGTCATTAGGGTCATCGAAATTCTAATTCATATTCATACAATTAGTGCAATAACAACAACAAAATATACATGACATGAACACAGCATGTTTGAGATAATGCCCAGATCAGTTTTAACTACACTCATTTGGATATCATTTCCCAAAACAGCTGACTAATTTCCTTATTTTTTATACTTGATCAGGTGTAGAGGTTAAAAAGATTATTTTGCCGTCTTTGCTTTGGGTGCCACTTTGGAAGCAATTTTCACAATTTACAACATAATCAAATAATGGAAGATTACAAAAAAATTGGGGGTTTCATTACCAAGGTTGATTAAGTCCTCTTATCTAGAAATTTAAAAAAGCATTTAGGAAACCTATGATTTTTTTAAAGTGTAAAGAAAACAATTTACATGTCATATAGTTGGTTATAGAACAGTTTAGTGGAAGGAGTTGAGAATATGGGTAAGTACCCATGTATGATTATTTTCTAATTTTACATGTAATATTTAGCCCGCCCAAAAATGAACAAACTATTGCCACAAATGAAAAATCTTAGCCTGCAGTTGATTAATTAAATTTCCTGACAAAATCCATCTTCTTTCGATATTGAACTATGGAATCACATACGTACTACAATCAGAAATTCTAAATATTTGTTGTTGTTTTTTAAATCCCAAAAGGCTCACAAGCCGAGCCAATTAAACACATTTTAAATCACAGATTATATCGCAAAATAAAAGGAAGAATTTAATGCAGGTTTTGTGGGTTTCCATGGGTATGAAAATAAAAATCTGATCAAAACTGGGTTTAACTCCCCTATAATGACAAGGCTGATACAAAATCAAATATTCTACAAAGAAAGATGCAATTATATTTTTTAAATCAATCATTTTGGGGACAAATTTATTTAAATGAAATAAAAAAATAAAGGAATGCGTTGAATACTTTTGCCTAGGTTGTTGTTTAAAATGAAGTATTAAGTTACTTACTTATGAAGTGTATGAAGGAAGCGTCTTTCTACTCCCAATTCCCTCGCTATCATTTCTTATCTGATATTTATCAAATTTTTGTTTTCTTCTATTGTTATAATATAGCCAAACACACTACAGTAAGAACCACAACTAACCCTTTTCTACAAAGCACGTTTTTGAATTTCTGGCATGTTCGGACATTTCAATATGGCGACTGCCAATGGATCTGGCTTCAAAAATACTCATCATAGAACAATGGTAGGCTCGATCCATTCTTTGTGAGAGATTCATGGTCACAAACACAATCTCTGTCACGGAAAAGCAACATCCTCACCCGATTAGCAATGATAAGGAAAACACATCATGCGTGCAAACATGGGCAAGATCACTGTGAATTATAACCATAGAAATTTGTTAATTGTCCTTTGGGTGAGTGGCCACTAAACCAGCATATTACATTTATATTGTTTATTTGCTTTGTTTTTCTAATCTCTATTATTGATCTTGTTTTTTTTCTGTTTCTACTAGTTTCTGAGTTACCAAATCTTAGTTAATTATATACTTACAATGACAATAAAGTTTTCAACCTTTTGCTTTATCTCCGAACCGTCCAACCTAAGCTGTCCTCACAATATACTCACTCCTAATCCTGTCCTTCATCATCACTCCCAATCAAAATCTTAACAATCAAGGGCAGCATAGCTCAGTGGGTGGAGCAGTCATCTGGCAATCGGAAGGTTGCACGTTGGATCCCCGGTACTGCATACAGCATGTCGAGGTGTCCTTGAGCAAGACACTGAGCCCCTAACTGCTCCTTGAGCGCCATATGGTGGCAGCTCAACTGCTCCTATACAATAGGATGGGTTAAAATGCAGAGAAATCCAAATTCCCCCTTCCGGGACTGATGAGGGAGTTTTTTGCTTTTGTCTTTTTTCGTCCACAGCAGTCTCCAAGTTGGATGAAGTGTGTTCGATCTACCACGGGTTGTCAGGAAAAAGGCATCCGGCCTCAATCCCACATACTCGGTAAATATGAGTAATGCTCTCAGTGAGGGGTCAATAGACTAGAAAAGAGCTCACTGACAAAAGTGAATTGAGCTGAACGTATGAAGTTACGTCCACAATTAAAGGGTGAGTAATTGAGCCTATAGCCTACCTTAGTCTTTATCCTACCCTGATGTATATAAAGTTATTTTCCTTCATAGAGTTTGGCCAGAATGAAAAACAGATGACAGATAGCATGTGCATTTTCAATTACCTGACTTTGTCTTAAGGCATGCTCAATAATCCAGACATGGGAATCATAAAAAGGTGAACAATTCAGCCGGATGAGAGGTCAAGAACGGCCATTGTGTCTTCACAGAGATGACCTCTTTAACACCCCTTTCAAACCAGGGTCCTACCTGTCAAGGATGTGTCCATCCCCCGGCCTGACGCGTTTACTCCTATGAAACAGACGCTGGCCAAGAGAGCCAACACAAGCCAAGACTGCCGTCTACACCCATCTACAGGCCGGTGGCCACTCTTCCAAAGATGAGGATCCTCATCATGTACGCTGGTTTGAATAGAGTGTTAAAAAGGCCATCTCTGTGATGAGGGAATCACCATCCTTGAACTGGGGGGCAGGCTAAGCACATCTGTCATCATCTTTCAGTGCTATTATTGCTACTATTCCCCCAATCCTCTGTGAATAATACTCATTACCACTGAATGTATAGTCAATGGCCAACTTGTACGTAAAAGCATCCTTTGGTGATTGGCATGCACTGTGTTGTTTAAAGTAAAGGTTGGGATGCTTGCACTCAGCTCAGATTGGCCATTTCACTTTTATGAGTGACAAATCTTTCCTAAATAAACTTCTCATCCAGTTGAACTGATTCACCTTTTTGTGAACCGACTTTGAATTTTTTCCTAATCCAAGACAGACCAGGAAACAAGTGTAGTATGTGTGAAGGTGTTGAGCATTGCAAGAGTCAGATAAGCCGCATGGTCCGAGTGTAGGGTGAAGATAGCTGCTTTAGGATTTGTCACTGTTTGGTTAACCATGTTCCAGGGGTTCTGGATAATTTCAGCACAAGGTAGCTAGTTTTAGAAACCTTTTTAGTTTTTCTTTTTTTTTTCTTCTTTTTTTGCACCGACAGAGCTCATTGATGTGTGCCCTGTTCTGTTTTGTTCTTTATGGGTTGTTGTTGTCCCCCCACCCACCAGTTTATTGTCACACGATACAGGCCAGTGGAATTTGTTCTCTGCATTTAACCAATTTTATTGTATAGGAGCAGTGAGCAGCTGCCGTGGTCAGATAGTATGAAATGAAATGAATGCATATGAGTCTTTATAAGATATTTTAACTATAATTTTGCTGTTGAAATAAAAAACAAGATCTAAAAGTGAAAATGTGCCCTATTTACTCCTTAAAACTATATAATCTAATCAAAACAAAATTTCCATAGGGTAAATAGTTATGTCAGGAAGGTCATCGGATGTAAAATGTTGCCAAATCATGCGGATTTGACAAGGTTAGCGGTGGTGACCCTTGAGAAAGCTGGTAGAAGATTAACACCAATCCAACTGGACAGAAAAGAACAAGTTTTTTTATTTTTTTATTTTACTGTCTTTTCTTACAGGTGGGGCTAAAGGGCTCCACTGTTGAGTTAGTGCAACATCGGTGGCTATATCAGTGTTGTGCAGTCATTGTGTTGCTCTCTTGCTCCAGTTAGCACATTACTCCCAGTGGTTCCTTGAGTGCTCAGCCAACGGACAGCAAACAATAATGGCACAAACCAAGGACTTTGGCAAATCTGAGATTAATGAATTTGTAATCCGAATACTACAACTACACACATTTCATTAAACATACATACATACAATCTCGTTGTTTCTGTCTTGCTCGAATTTGCAGCTCGTAAAACAGGCTTTGTAGGGAAGGTGGCTGTGAAGCCTACAAGACCAAAGCATAGAACAATGAGAGAGGGATTAAGCTATTAGTTATATATTAGTATGGTTATATATTAACCCAAAATAAGAATTAGGGGGGCGGCATAGCTCAGTGGGTAGAGCGGTCTTCTGGCAATCGGAAGGTTGCAGCTTCGAGCCTCAGTCCTGCATACAGCATGTCGAGGTGTCCTTGAGCAAGACACTGAACCCCTAATTGCTCCCCAAGGGATACATAGTGGCAGCTCATTGCTCTTATACATTAGGATGGATAAAAATGCAGAGAAATCCAAATTTCCCCTTGTGGGACTGATGAGGGAATCCAATTATATATATACATATATTAGTGATTATGTGAAATTAAACTATTTGCAGCTCTAACTATGTATACACATTGATGTCTCTGAATTTGCTCAACATAGGAGCACATTATAAAAAGGCGTTAGTGGGGAGTTGCCGGATCTGTCTGTCTTTACAGTGCCAGAGATCTAATTGGACTTCAGACCTGTTTCTGCACCAATAATCTGCACCATGGGTATCACTTTTGAATCGGTCCAAGCAATGAAAGACAGAAAAGACCTTTTTTGCAGTGCCAATTTATCCTTATTTTCTACTGGCCTGCACACCCTAAAAAGTCCATTTTATGTGATGATAACTCAATAGCAAAACGTAAAACAACTTTTGTGAATGATTTATGAACCAGCCCCTCTTTCATTTACTTGAGTGGGTTTCTAAAGCGTAATTTCAAATTATACTTCAGTCATTATCGACGAGAGTACTTGTACTTTAGTTTGAGCATACATTTTCAGTATTCTAAACACCACTATCAGAGTGCAAGAGAAATATCAGCAAACCATCAGAAATAACCACAATCCAAAACAAGGGGTCTGTGGCTACATCTAATTGGGGCCATGGCTTGGTGTGAACCTTGTATACGCATATACCCACCCACACGCATGCACACACAGCTGCTGACTAAAGCCTTATCTGTCAGACAAAATGAGTTGACCTTGTGTGTAGATGGGTGCGGCTGTGTGTTTGCCCGCAAGGAAAAGTGATAAAAGGCTGCTGACAGACACAAAAACAGCCTTCTAGGAATGACGGGTTGAAACAAATGGCGAACATTATGGGTCTCCCTCTCCGTCTTTTTCTTTCTCTCTGTCATAGCTCACAGTTCCTACTACCCTGCTTTGGTCTTCTATCTCTCTTCTTCTCTCTGTCTCAATTCTGCTCTCGATTAAACCTTGCTGCGGTTTTTAATTTAATCTTGGTCTGTTCGGAGACAACCTCCGAGTGAACCCCTCCCCCCTCCCCTTTGAGAGTGAAGGGCTGAGTTGGTGGGTGGGTGGCTGGCTGGCTGACTAAATGAAGCCAATGGCAGCTGTGGAAACCATTTGACATGACTGGCAGTCTTTGCTGTCTTTGTTGGTGGGGTGTATGTGTGACTAGTTCATTGACCACGTGAGTAGAGAGCTGACTCATCCACTGACTGGTGGTATGGATGTCTTATTTGCGGGTTGGTGGGACACTGATAACTGATTCATGTGGTTGACCAGCTGAGGTGTTGATTGGTCAGTTGATTAGACTGTAAACGAGACCGCAGGCTGATGCTAATAGGACAGTAAATGCTAGCAGCAAGATACAGACGGTGTTCAGGTTTGAGTTGGTGTGTCCAACAATTCAGCGGTGAGGAATTGAAAAATCTATCACTATTACTTCTGTTATTTCGGGGTCCATTTTTTCATGTCACTATTAGTTGTGTGTCCCAGGTTGTGGGAGTTGATAGGGATCAAGATGGACCGTGGGAGATGATGGTCGGAGGTCCTTCTGGACACCTCATCGTGGGTTCGAACCCACAATATCTCATCGGTGGCTCGTCGGTTTCCAAAGCGTGTGCTCTACGACTGGGCTAACATGGCCACGACCTCTTTACGTCTGTTGTCGTTATCATAAATCTTGGGCCCTTCGCTTTGGGGGGCTGCGGTAGCTCCGTGGTAGAGTGCACACTTCAGGAAGTGAACAATCAGATATTGCATGTTTAAGCTCACCGTGAGGCATCAGGATGGGCATTCAGCCTTGATCCCTCATGCCCTATCTAGATCTGTGTCCACTCACTCAACGCGGGGACTAATCGTGACGTGAAAAAAAAAAGAACCCGTAATTGGTTTGATTTGCTTTAATGACGCCAAGTATCAAAGTGCAAAGAGAGAAAGAATGGGACGGACAGCGGCTGTAATTTGAAGTCTAATTACTTTATCACTCGGGGGGCCGTGATAAATCCTGCGTGATAAGTCCTGCGTGATAAGTCCTGCGATGGAATGTTGAACTCTTCTAGGTGTTTCTCTGCCTTTCGCCTAATGAGTGCTGTGATAGGCTCCAGCATTTCTCTGCAACCTGACTTTGGATAAGTGGTTGAAGATAGATGGATGGATACATGGATGGATGCATGGATGGATGCATGGATGGATGCATGGATGGATGCATGGATGGATGCATGGATGGATGCATGGATGGATGCATGGATGGATGCATGGATGGATGCATGGATGGATGCATGGATGGATGCATGGATGCTGTGGTTGCTCAGTGGTAAGAGCGCTCCCTTTGGGCACTGATGAGCCAGAGGTAGTGGGTTTGAACCCACCAGGAGAGATCAGGAAGGGCATCAGACCTTAATCCCCCTAAACTCAATCTAAGTCCACCTCCATCGCCGCAACTTGGGGATTAATCGTGACACGTAAAACAGGCCTTTCTCATTACTTTATCACCGGTCTGCTGGGGTTGAGATGTATCTCTGGTTGCCATAGTGATGTAGACCACGGCTGCACAGTCGAAACAGGTGGCATCCAAGTGAAGCAGTGAGAGGAAATCAGGGTCATTAATCTTAAGACACTCCGCATTAGACGTCCTCGTCTGCAGTCACCCTCGCACTTTGCACTTCATCTCCCGTCCCGTCTCCTCGTCCCATGCATCCATTATTCCACTGTCACCCCTCTTTTTCTGTCACTTCATCCGTCTGGTACTTCATTTCCTTTGTTTTCTGTTGGCTGTCTATATCGTTTAGCTTTCATAATCAGATTCAATTCATATCATGTTCCATCAGTGACCAACCAAACAAATATCCGAAAAATAACTCTAAAAAT